>JMFS01101779.1:0-34915 GCA_000699545.1 Podiceps cristatus | reverse complement strand
CCAGTTCTCTTCCCCACCCCACTGGGGAGGGTAGGAGGAGGAGTGAGTGAATGACTGCGTGGTATTTGGTTGCTGGCTGGGGCTAAACCACGACAGCTAAATATGATATTATGATAAATATATTATTCCACAGCACAGCTCCAAGTACTCATGTGGCAGCTTCTGCCACAGAGCTTTCTATATACAGTATTGCAGTATGGTGCCCACACAAAGAAATTTTTAAAAAAATTACATTTTTCTATTCCTTAGGAAGTGGAATCCTAGTTGTATTGAAGCCAGTGTAAAACCTCTGTAGACTTCATGGGTTTTTGTTATGGGGGTGTTTTGGTTGCAGGCAAAGAATTCTCATAACTCACGTGCTTTGAGAGCAACACATGAGAAGCAGTCTGTACAAACTAAGAATCCCATTCTTATGAGGTTTAGACTTTGGTTCTTTATTCCTCCAGGTTCATCTCTATTTTTCTTAATCATGGGCTTTCGTCTAAGCAAAATAGCATGTACACCCCAGAGAAAAGATAAAATTGTTGCCAGCAATAAGGATTGGAGGTTATTTTACAGGTCACAATGCCATTGCCTTTCCACTTAGTCTGAGGGAAGACAGTAATAAGATGTTCTGCAACATACCCGAAAACAGCAATCTCATAAGACTATAGGATAAATCAGGTTGGAAAGGACTGAATAGGGCAATCTGGTCCAATTTTCTGCTCAAAGCTGGATGACCAGTCCTTGTCTGATAGTAAGCAAAGACTATCTGGAAATAAAATTTTCCTTCCTTACTGCTTTGGGTTTGGTTTTTTCCTTTGTTTTAAACTGGCAGCCCAATATTTTTTTAAATTACATTCAGACCTAGGGATCTGTTTCAAAGCCTTAAAAAAAGATCATCAGAAAAACAAAATTAGTCAAGATAGCTTGGTGACTTTCTTAAGAAAGCACAAAACCAGACACCTCTGCTCAAAATACACCATGTTATCACAATAAGCTATAAAACTATGGGTATACTGTAAATTTCTAGGAAAGCCATTTTCAAGCAGGGAGACTGCAATGGATACAGTTGTCTCACAGTTTTTATGTTAATTAACTACATACTGAGGAGATCTGTGTTCAGTTCCTGTCTCAAATACAGATTTCCTTTATGACTTTAAGAATTTATTTAACTTTTTTTTTTTTTTTTTTTCCCCAGTGTGGTCAATGTGAGGCTGATGCTTCTTATTGTCTATTTAGATAATAATATTTTAGAACAGCAATTCCTTTGTGAATATGCAGTTATTAGCATGATAGAGGCTTGATCTTGGCAATCCAGCTATTACTGTTAATATATGAACGAAATGATAAGCCCACAGAATATAACTGCAGCTTAATAACTGTGTACGTATATATGTAAATTTGCAAAAAAATAAACACCGGACATTTTGCTTTGTTTTGCTCTTTTAAATTTATGTTTCTCATATCCTCTTTTCTTCTCGTTCCCTTGGAAACTTCCATTTTCAGAAGATAATGATATGTTTAGTATTAAGCACATGCAGAAAGCTAGCTGTTTTCTGAGTTCTCGATGCCCATACACTTTCCAGTTGTTATGGGAGGTGATGGGACATTTCCCTCATTTGCAAGCAGGAACTTGGAGATCAAATCATAGAATAGTTTGGGTTGGGAGGAACCTTTAAAGGTCATCTAGACCAGCCCCCCCCTGCAATAAGCAGGGACATCTTCAAGTAGATCAGGTTGCTTAAAGGCTCATCCAACCTGGCCTTGAATGTTTCAAGGGACAGGGCTTCTACCACCTCTCTGGGAAACCTGTTCCAATGCTTCACCACCCTCACTGTAAAAGATTTCTTCTGTATATCTAGTTAAAATCTCCCTTCTTTTAGTTTAAAACCATTACTCCTTGTCCTATCACAGCAGGCCTTGTTAAAAAGTTTTCCCCCATCTTTCTTATAGGCCTCCTTTAGGTATTGGAAGGCTGCAATAAGATCTCCCCGGAGCCTTCTCTTCTTCAGGCTGAGCAACCCCAACTCTCTCAGCCTGTCTTCATAGCAGAGGTACTTCATCCCTCAGATCATTTTTGTGGCCTTCCTCTGGACCTGCTCCAACAGGTCCCTGTCTTTCCTGCAGTGAGGGTCACAGAGCTGGATGCAGGACTGCAGGTGGGGTCTCACCAGAGCGGAGTAGAGGAACAGAATCACCTCCCTCGACCTGCCTACCACACTTCCTTTGATGTAGCCCAGAAGACGGTTGGCCTTCTGGGCTGCGAGTGCATATTGCTGGCTCATGTCTAGCTTTTCATCCACCAGTATCCTCAAGTTCTTCTTGGCAGGGCTGCTCTCGATCCCCTCATCCCCTAGCCTGTCTTGTTGCTCCAACCCAAGTGCAGGACCTTGCATTTGTCCCTGTTGAACCTCATGAATTTCACCTGGGCTCACCTTTTGAGCTTGTCCAGGTTCTCTGGATGGCATCCCGGCCCTCAGGCATGTCCACTGCACCACTCAGCTTGGTGTCATAGATCACTACCCTCTGGATGGGACCATCCAGAAGAAAGCTCTTTTTAGCCTGCTGGTTAACAGAAGGGAAAGCAGGAAAGTGGGATATAGAACCACTTTGCTTTGATAGGAGGAAGCTTCCCCTCTTTGCTCTGAGAAGCAAAGCGATATACAGGACAGGGATACAATATACTAATAGAAGACAGAATCCTAGTTAATAAAATTAGATATCTTCATCCGCTGTTGTCATTAGGCTTCCTAATAACACTCGTTTGGGACTTTCTTGGTAAGAAATTCTCCATGGGCCACTGATCTTAGCCTCCAAAATGGAGAAGGAACAGCATGCTGGTTCTGTCATTCTTCCCTTCACCCTGGGAATGAGAGCCTGAAGGGAGGAGGACTGCTGTGTTCACAGTATCTGAGAGTCTGTCATTTCCCAGAGCTGTAGGAGCTGTAACAAATAATCAGAGTGTGGGAGCTAAAAGCATAGATACAGAGAACAGAACAAGATCTGTTGGTGTTGTGTTCCAATTTTTATTCCTATTCACTATCCCTGCAGGTAGCATATGAAAAGCATAAAGCAGAGTTACTGCAGTACATGAATTACTGTTTCATGCTTATTGTCTTTGGAGGAAATAAGACAGCAACTTCATGAATTCAGGTGTTTAACAGGTGAAATATAAAACTTAATTTGCTGTTTGGTTGTTTTAGTTACAATAAAGCAATTGAAATACCAGTAGTAAATAAGATTTATGGGTAGACTGAGATGAAAACAGTTAAAAATTTCAGTACAGTCTTTTTCCCAAGTAACCATCCAAATCAGAACTTTATATATAAACTTACACATCTCTAGACCTTAACTGATCTAGAATGCTCGTTGCAGATACAATTTCTGCTTAGAAAGAGTTTTTCAAAAAGAGTCTGGGAAGAATGGGATTTTTGCTGTCCTAAAGTGATAAATGGAAGCTGCTCCAAAACTTGTTCAGACTTCAGCATTCAATTCTCAATGTTCTTTCAGAAAACATGCCTGTAAGCTTTCATGTTATCTTGTCCAGCCTTAAGAAATATATTGATTGATCCCTTCTTCTCTGTCACTGTTCTAGAAAAGCAGATTTCAAATTCTAGTGATTTTTCAGGCACAAGGGTAACAGGAACAATGTCCTTGCTCCACTGTGATCTACATGCTCATGTCCTAGAAGTGGAAACCAACAGTTTTTGGAGACTTCTTTTTTTCCTTAGTCATTGTCATGTTGCTATAGAACTGAAAGCAGACATGAAGTCATAGGTTATATGTTTCTCATGAAATACATATGGGTCCTCCTAGGTAAATATTAGGTAGCTAAATGGTTAGTTAAGAGGTCATTTTTTCCAGTCCATTATTAATACAACCTTCTCTCCTGTCTTTGTTTCTCTCTGCACCTTTGCTTATCTGTTAAGCAATTCCTTTGAGGTTTTTAGACACTCTGATCACTGAGTCTCTTGGTTTCACTTTTTCTTCATAATACTTTTAGCTGGTGAACTGGTTTTGCTCATTCTCCAAGTTATCTTTGCTGCTCTGTAGGAATTAGACTTAATCCAGTATGACTAAGTAAAAAAGGCTACATGTTGCTTTGGTGTTTGTTAGAAATAATAGAAGCTGATAAGAGAATTCTGAATATTAGAAATCCTCTGTGGAAAGCGGTGCAGTGCTGTGAGCCCTAGTTTCTTTACTATGCCTTTTGAAGAAAAAGTGGTGCATTTGAGCTTTAACTTTGCAGTTATAGCAGAATGTTCCAAACCACTTGTTTCTCATACTCACTCTCGCTGTACATATGCTCTGCTTATTGCAGGAATAGATTCACTATCTTCTTTTGTAGAAGAAATGTAGAGGAAGGCAATAATTACTCTCCTGTTTGTACTGAATCCTGTTTTATAAAACCATTCATGGTATTGTTTTCACTGAAACAGTCACAGATACTGATTCTTCATGAACCTGGGTTGTTCTGGGGAAAAGTCATCTTTCTTGAAGAATGACCAAAACAGATTAGTTTATTAATTCCTCAGAAAAAATAGATCTAGATGGGATATCATTGCGTGTCTTGTCAAGAATTTATCTTTCACCCATATCCTAAATGCATTCGCATTACTTTGAGTATTTTTTCTCATAAAAATATGTAGTAAAAATATCCAGTGTTTCTTTTTTCATTCCCATTCCTGAGAGGAATGTGTGTCATGAACAACTGGATGAAGAAGCAGGCTAAATGTATGGCATTAGGAGAAGATAGAATCATAGAATTTTTTAGTTTGGAAGAGACCCATAAGATCACCGAGTCCAACCGCTAACCTATCACTGCCAAGTCTACCACTAAACCATGTCCCTAAGCGACCCATCTACATGTCTTTTAAATCCCCCCAGGGAGGGTCACCCCCCCATTTCCCTGGGCAGCCTGTTCCAGTGCCTGACAACCCTTTCAGTAAAGAAATGTTTCCTAATATCCAATCTAAACCTCCCCTGGTGCAACTTGAGGCCATTTCCTCTTGTCCTATTGCCTGTTACTTGGGAGAAGTGATTGACACCCACCTCTCTGCAATCTCCTTTCAGGTAGTTGTAGAGAGTGATAAGGTCTCCCCTCAGCCTCCTTTTCTCCAGGCTAAACAACCCCAGTTCCCTCAGCCACTCCTCATATAAGACTTGTGCTCTCGACCCTTCACCAACTTTGTTGCCCTTCTTTGGAAATACTCCAGCACCTCAATGTCTTTCTTGTAGTGAGGGACCCAAAACTGAACACAGGATTCAAGGTGGAGCCTCGCCAGTACCGAGGACAGGGGGACGATCCCTTCCCTTCTCCTGCTGGCCACACTATTCTGATACAGGCCAGGATGCTATTTGCCTTCTTAGCCACCTGGGCACACTGCTGGCGATAGGATCATATGATTCTATGATTATCTGAAGGTTATAGCTAGGTTTTTGTAAATTCTAACGTGAGCTTTCGCAGCTGACAGCTTGGAGTATTGAGCTGTCTCTTTCATATTAGATTTTACTGTTGGAAAGCCTTTCTGCTTCTTGGGAGCCTCTTTAAACAGTGTTTAGTTAATATTTGGAATCTGGAAGTACTGGAACAGCTTTGTAAGAACTACTTTTTGTTTTTTTTTTTTTTTTTTTTTTTTGTTAATAATGTTATCAGATCCCATCCTCTGTATCATACATGTTTTTCATAGTGAGTCCGTCAGATAAACCTCTGGAACACAGCAGAATGCATATGAACTTGAGAATGGATACAGTGTGATTACTAATGTATGTGAGGCTATTTGAAGCAATTTGTTCTGAGTATATTTGGGTATGGTTTTTTACTGCACTTGTTATGTATGTATGCTTCATGTTATTTATCAAATCAGTCTATTAAAATGTTTTTCTGAATTGTCTCCGAAACAGAGTACCTAAAATAGTTTCCCCTTTTCACCTTGTGAATAATTCTGCATATATTTCCCCTACTTTTCCATGTTTTCTTTATAATATAACTCATTCTTTCCATGAATCCCCTTCAGAGATTTCATGCTCTGCATGCATACATTTGCTAATGTTAGAACAGTGTCTGTCTTAGACCAGCCAACATTGCCTTAGTATGTATGAGGACACAGTTAAAGGGAGTATGCAAAAAGTACAACATATTTTAAAATCACGTTCATGTAACATCATTGCCACTATAATCATGGGGAGGAGAGGGCATTGTCCCCTTGAAGTTTTGTGCCTTTTTGTGCTTGTGGCATAGGCCATACGTACCTGTAGACTTCCTGTGGAAATCTATATACATATAGGAATTTTTATAGGAGATGACCTCCAGATAATGATCACTTCTTCTTAGAAGGAATTACGTGAACAAGATCCTTTTTCAGTGTATCTTTTGAAATATTTTGTTATGTGACATTTGCTTAATGTGAGAAGATGAAAATAAAATCTCTGATTTTCTGTAAAGTAGACATACTTTAGTGTCAAGGCATACAGACAGTAACTTCTTTTTTCAAATAATTTGTGTTGCCAGAAAAAAAAAAAATGATTCATGATCACTTCCTTAGATTCTTGGAATAAGGAGTGGGAAAGATATTTCACTTGATTAATAGGAATGGAAATAAAAAATCAGTAACTGTGTTTTCTGGAAAACTTATGATTACCACATCTACTAGTGAAAATTAAACTTTGAATCTGGGCATTTGTTAGCCAGTGCAATGATGAAGGTAGAACTGCTAACAAGATGGAGAAGATTGAAATGCAGTCCAGCATTTCAGAGGCAGCAGCTAAAGATTTGGAATCAATTACCAGCTTAGCTGCTAAACTGTAATGAGTTTCAGACTTGGACATTTCTCTTGGAAGCCTACCCCAATACTGCTTTGCAGAAGTAGCTGGAATGTTTTGGTAGTCAATGTAGACTCTGTAAAGCCAACATATGCTCCACAACTAATAGTGGCGTTTCACCTGCGCCTTGTTAAGATCCTGTGTATTGGCACAACAGCAATGATGATGCTTTGTTTAAACTACAGATATGCAATTAGCTACATATATCTTATAGGACAGATCTTACTAAGTCATAAATACAAGACATGTTTAATGTCTGCCAAGCTGTTTCTAAAATTACATGTCTATCAAAGCACTTGCATAAATGAATAGCTATAATGAATCTATTGTATCAAGTTTAAATTGTATCCACAAAAAGATTTGTTTTGGAACATGCTATACTATTAGAATATTTTTCTCCCATCACCTTAAGAACTAGAAATCTACTTTCTGATAAGATTAGTTTACCTCAAAAGGTCTTTTTACCTTTTTTGCTCATTCCTCTTTGATGTTTTATTGTCTCTACTTCTGATATTTGTAACATATTCTGATTTCATATGCACTTTTTTAAAACCTGAATAGTATTTACAGTGGTGTTACTCTTGAATGACATGGGAGTAACAGATCAAAGCTCCTTTTCTTTTTAATCATTTGTCCCTGATGGCATGGACTGTTTTCATCATTTTTTTTGTAAAGCACTGTGTCAAATGGAAAGAATGTTTGGAAGAGATACTGAACCAATTTATTTTCTGGAAAATCTGAAATTGCAAGCAGACCAAAAAAATAGTCAGACATATAAGATAATTCATCTGTGATGATACTCTGCACCACTATGCCATTTTTCACCCACAGATCTAAAAATATCTTAGCAAAATCTCCAAATCTTAGGGAGTTTGACATGATGAGTTTTGTTTTATTTGGATTGGTTTTTTGTATTTTCATTTTGTCCATTTAAAAATTTCTCTGCAAAGTGTGTTTGAATGTAGCAGTCCTGAGGAATTGAGAGGATTGCTGGCCACAACTTAATGATGAATGCAAATCAACATTTACTGCGCTAAACACAGAGCAGGAGCAGTCTTAATCTCACTGAACCAAAAATATCTTGACTCTTGCTCTGATTAACACTGCACCTTGATCTGTGGCCTGATGGCCAACTCTGTTGTTCATAGTCATGTTCAAGTACAAGAAACCTGTAATGCTAGAAGATTTTGTGAACACAGTAAAAACCAAAGAAGGATAATGAGTGGTAACTGAAAGTCTGTCAAAGGCCAAATTAGGTTTTTGCTCTGATGAAGTTAAAGTTTTACCAACAGAACTTCTTCCTAACATCCACCTGGCTCATTATTGAAGTGGAGCAACTGAATATACACATATACCTCAATGAGAAGTGCATAGGTAATTGATATGTATTTCCATGCAACATCTCAATGTCAACATCTAGTTTTCTTTGAACTGACATGCAGATTTCATCTTGTATAGTAACACCTGGACAAAAGAAAGATAATCCAGTTACCCATTATGTCCAATCACTTGGCGTCCTCAGTGGACTGACTATTAGTGTTTTGTATTGTATATGGATTCCAGTGAACACAAGAAAAATAATAAGCAATTCTAGTGTTTATAGTATTAGTATTGTCAAGATTCATTTTTATTCATAGTGGAACTGTATGAACTAATGCTTAGAGACAGAAAAAGGTTCAACTGGTTTTTGAATGTCACGCTAACTGGTAATTTTTTTATTATATGCCTTTTCATCGGGAATTCACTGTCTATCTATATTTTAAGAGTAAACACACCAAAAATTTCTTGTCAGTTCAGTATATTAAAGGATTCTGTTTCTCTTGTCTCCTAAACTTTGTAACCCTTGCTTGGAGTTATGAATGAGGAATGATAATAGAATAGCTCCTCTTCCTTGTCAACGACTGAAAAATGATCAAAATCTATTTTAAAATAGTTTCTCTCCTACTTCACAATATTCTTTGAGATTTCTCTCAGATTAGTTGCAGTGCAACATTGATGGTAGCATATGGACCTTACTGAAGTCCTGTGTCCTGTATTAGGACTGATTATTGATGATGTTTCACTGGAGTAGGGTGGTGAGCATCTTTTTAGCTGCTTTTTTATTCCTAATGCCTCTGTATTTCATCAGTAAAAATAGTGGCATCTTCAAGTTGTCATTTTTCATGTTCATAAGTCTCCCCATTCTTCTACTCATTCATTTTAAGATGTGCTTTGATTCGTAAAATATTTTGGTTTAAATCAAAATGAATATTTTTCAATCACCGCGCACATAGCACTGGGTTTGACCTGTTTGGGAGCTAAAGGAGAGTAACACTGATTATTCAGCTCAGGGCAGACACATTTGCATTGCTCCTCAGAGCTCTGATCTCCAAATACATCCTTGGATGTTCCCTGAGTAACCTGATCATCCAAATGGATGGATATGGGTAGGCAAGGAGGAATAGTCATTGTGATAGAGTTGCTAATGGGAATTGGAGAAGGGCCATAGTGGCGAAGCACTCCAGAGGGTACCCTTCCTTTACACTCAGGGCTCCTGGGACTTGCCTGCTCCAGAATCAGGACTGTGGGGGACACTGGGAACCCTTAGCTCCATTCAACGCTGCTGAAGAGTGGTACAAGCCCTCTCTAAAGCTGCAGAAGATGTCCTTGAATTGTGCAACAGGAGTAACAGGGAGAAAATGACATATATAGTTGAGTGCATCCCCACTTCCTTATTCGAGTGACTTAGAATGGAAACAAAGGTCTAATTCTTGTAGGAAGAATGTATTTCACTTTGCAGAAGCTTTTAGTAAATCACTCACAATCCTACGAACTAAATGAGTAACATGTTTCCAAGTCACAGAACATCTTGCAAATGTATTCCTGGTATAGTAATTTATCTAAGACAGTAAGCAATAGCTGGTTTAGGTCTGTATCAAAGGGCAAAAATCTGTAATTAACAAGAAATAAGTTTTTTGAATGAAGTTGAAGAAATGGTAATGACTGGGACTACTGTCATTCTGGAAAAAAAAAAAAAAAAAAAAAGTAGGTAAATGTTCTGTTGTGTATTTTCTTATACAAAAAATGTGACAAAAGTCTGAAAAAATGTATCAAGATTGGTATCGCCAGTGATTGCCAGAGGGGCACCTAAGCCTGTACATATCTGTACACAGGGCTGCAATAACAGGGCCAGAGTCTATGACGAAGAGTTTTATAGTAAATTCTGCACATGAGCTTCTCCACTTTCCTCATATAGTAATGAATTAACTTATAATTTCTGTAGCTTTACTAGGTTTTCATTAAAACACAGTATTATTACTCTATAATAAAAACCCTAACCTACAAAAAACTGGTATCAAATTTAAATACAGATTACAATCCCTGGATTATTGACACCACAGATTCTTGTTTGTGTCTGATGATTGAGTTTTACTGGCCTATAGTTATTTACACAAATCAGGTCAAGAGGATTCAAAATATTCACAATACACACTGTAAATTTTCTACTGTAGTTGAGTATTTAAATAGTAACTTTGTAAAGAAAAAAGTGAAAAGGAAAAAATATATTTCTTAGTGTATAGCTTTAAGATTAAACAAAACAATTTTTTTAAATTTAATTAATTTTTAGGTTTTTTTCATTTTCTGCCCAAAAACTTGACTTGGAGAAATTAATTCATTACCTATCAAATCAGAGTAGCATGATAAGACAAAAAGCCAAATCTTAAAACACCTTCTCACCACCTCTCCCTTCTTCCTGGGCTCAACTTCACTCCTGATTTTGTCTATCTTCTCCCCTCCGCCCCCCCGCCCCGAGCAGCACAGTGGGATGGGGAATGGGGGTTGCAGTCAGTTCATCACACTTTGTCTCTGCTGCTCCTTCCTCCTCAGGGGGAGGATGCCTCACACTCTTCCACTGCTCCAGGGTGGGGTCTCTCCCACTGGAGACAGTCCTCCACGGACTTCTCCAATGTGAGTCCTTCCCATGGGGTACAGCTCTTCATGAACTGCCCCAGTGTGGGTCCCTTCCATGGGGTGCAGCCCTTCAGGAACAGACTGCTCCAGTGTGGGTCCCCCACGGGGTCACGAGTCCTGCCGGCAAACCGGCTCCAGCCCGGGCTCCTCTCTCCATGGGTCCATGGGTCCACAGGCACCAGGAGCCTGCTCCAGCATGGTCTTCCCAGCGGGTCACGGCCTCCTTCGGGCATCCACCTGCTCATATGTGTGGCCCTCCCTGGGCTGCAGGGGCACAGCCGGCTTCACCACAGTCTTCACCATGGGCTGCAGGGGAATCTCTGCTCCAGTGCCCTGAGCACCTACTTCCCCTCCTTCTTCACTGACCTTGGTGTCTGCACAGTTGTTTCTCTCACATATTCTGACTCCCCTCTTCCTGCTGCTGTTACACAGCAGGTTTTTTCCCCTTCTTAAATATGTTACCTCAGAGGTACTCCCACTGTTGCTGATGGGCTCGGCCTTGGCCAGCAGCAGGTCCATCTTGGAGCCGGCTGGCGTTGGCTCTCTTAGGCATAGAAGACACCCCTGTAGCCCCCTTCTACCAAAATCTTGCCATGCAAACCCAATACAGGATGCTGCCTCTCTGTGTTTACGTCACTCTTCAAATTGTTTTCAGACTTTCCAGAAGATAATGGGCAAGGCTTTAAAAAGGTAGCAGGGACAGTGAGAGAGGATCAGTGTTTAGCGAGTGGAGGTAAAGAAATGATATATCAGCAATGCTGTGGAGAGATTGTGAAAGTTGAAAGCCACTTGAGAAGTGAGTAACATAGTGAATTTTTTAGGAGATGATAGAGAATCCATCACTCTGTGTGTATGGTAGCTAAAAGGCTTATGGCAGCCAACAAAAATATACTGAAGGGATCACTGTTGAGCTTAGTTACTTTGTTCTCAAATTGGAGTTGGTTTAATTGAAACTAATATTAGCTAGGTTTGAGGAAATTAAGATAAGAGTGCTATGGAAAGATTCTAGAAGGTACGGAGGTGGTGCAGAATACTAAAAATGTGAAATATTAAAAATGATTGAATAGCTTTATGCAGTTGGAAAAATTGGATAGTACTTCAGAATTTTAAGTTGATTAAAGTCACATGTAGTGTAACTTCCTTGAAATCAGTAGAATAATGAAAAGTTAATTTGCCACATAAGCAGTTTTCAGGTTTTGATTAATTTTAATGGGATTTGCTATGTTTTAAAAATGAAGCCTTTTGAAAATGCCGAGCAAGTTGTAGGTCAGAAAAGGAAAATAATGGCTCTGAGTATCTGGGCATGTCCTGGTCTACAGGGTAAAAAAGAGCTGCTGTTTATTTCATTCACTAGCATTTTAGAACTATTTTACAGTTTCATAGAAAACATCACATGACTTCTAGGGTACAGTAAGCTAACGTTTGCTTTGATCAATATAGAAGTTCACACTACCACATGCCACTTGTAAAAATATGTCCTAATCTAAAGTGGTTTTGAAATTGGCCTGGGCCCTTAAACAGCTATGAACTCTTGAGTTCTGCTTTGGGATGCACTAAAAAAATCTCTTCATATGCTCTTGGTGATCAGTACTCTTCACTCTGATGTGAAATTATCCAAATAAAATAGTTAAAAAGCAAGCACAGTTCAAGAAGTGACTTCCCTAGAGCTTGCCTAGAGGATTCAGCCAAGAACAGCCGATCAGTTTGAGTACTAACTAATTTAAATGCACATGCCAATTTAATTCAAAGTCTGTGACTGAAGAAGATAAAAAAGTTTGAAGGCTTGTAGTACAATTGGTTTTATTAATTGAAAACTAGCGTGCAAAGGAAGTATGGAAAATACTGGAATACTGACTTTTTCATCCTGGTCTAACCAATTCAGATCCCATATAAAACAGCAGTACCTGGAAATTTTTACTATGTGACTGTTCAGCTATCAAGATAAGATGAATTCATAGCCTGAGTCTACTTCCTACTGGGCATGTGCTGGCAGCTTCTACAGCTGCCTTAGCTGAGGCTACCAACTGGCCAACCTGCTATTCTACAACAGCCGATATAGAGCTGTGTGAGCAATTTATTTTTGGTTGGCTGAATGTTGGGGGGAAATAAGAATAGAAGAAAAATAGAACAAATGTTTTTAAAAATCTGATTTTAAAAGGTCATCTTCTTCAGGTTAAATTCTGATGTGTTTCACATTTTACAGATAGTCAATATAAATTAGTAACTGAATTATTGTTTTGCAAAATATAAAACAATACATTACAGTTTTTATGTGTTTTTTTTCCCCTGAGTTGTTTTTGGTCTAAACAATGTGCTGAGTTTAACAACAAACACTTTCTTCAGCTAAGACCCGTGTTTTCAGAAGGGGAAGATGTTTCGACACCAAAATTGATTGGATCCAAGTTGCGTTGCATTGGCAGTGGTCAGACTCATGCTAAGCTGGCACATTTGCATAGTTGCTACTTGATTTGTATTTATTCATGAATAAGATGGACATAATTTATCAGAATTGTTAATGAATCTACCAATTATTATTGACATTTATTTTTATTAAGGTAATTACCAGGTGAAATGACTACAGTAATACTTTATGATACGGTATATTTGTATCCATAGGACATACTGAATTGTACCACATTTCAGAAGAAAATGTTGTCCCATAGTGAACAAACACAGCCGTCCTCATCCTGCAGTCACCCAGAAGTGTTGCTGTCATTTGATAATGTTATGCTTTTTACACTAAGTTACAAAGTACAGATCTTGTTTATTTGCCAATTAATTACCTGTCTTTTATTCAACTCTAATGCAAGCTTGATTGGCTTTTAAGGAACAAGGACTAAATTTTGTTCTCAGCTTATTTTTCAAGTTTGGAGGCAGAAGTGGTTTATATCCTAATATATGTAATGACAGGGATGAGAGGAAAACTGTTATTTTACTTGTTCTGATATTTGGTGGTTTTATAAAAATATTTCTCTAAACAGGTGATAATATTTTTCTAATCTGGTCAGTACAGTATTAAGTGTATGATAGTCAAAATGATTCTTTCACATGTACTGGCATTTCAGTATTTGTGTTACAGAGTCTTTCCTTCCAGTTTATTTTATAACAATGTGCCAGTTTGTTGTTTGAATTTGATGCTGGACCAGCGCCACAGGTCAGCATACTTTGGCTAGAAAATGTTTTTTAAATTGCATTAAGTATGGAGATTTACATCAGAAATGACTCTACACATGGCTAATTCCTCCATCCTGTCAGCTGTAAATAAGAACTGATATTAGAAAGGTTGCAACTTATGTTAATGATAGTGCCAAAAGCATTGGTATGATGCTCTTTATATGGGTTCATGCAAATGGTTGACTGCTACTGAAGTATGCATTAACATAGAGCACATCCTCAGGTAATTTATGGGAAAATGACAAGATATGAAATACTAAGTGAGGCAGTGATCAGTGAGGCATCATTGCCTCAGATCAGTACACATTTTCAGAACCGTGTTCATCATTACTTCAGAGAAGAAAAAAGCATACTGTACAAAAAAACCCATCATACACAGGATAGTGCTTAGAGATATGCAGTATAAAATCATATGATATGATACCTTTCCATAAGCACTGTGAGTTTGGGGGATTATTTTTTTAAGACTCATTCATAAAAATAAGGAACCGAAACCAAGTAGAAAAGATACGATGGGGAAAAGTAGATATTCATGGAATCACAAAAGGGTTGGAAAGGATCTCTGGAAGTCATCTGGTCCCGCCCCCCTGCTCAAGTAAGGCCACCTAGATCCAGTCACCCAGGACTGTTTCCAGATGGCTTTTTTGGAAGTCTCCAAGGTAGAAACTCCACAGCCTCTCTGGGCGATCTGTGCCAGTGCTCCGTCAACCTCACAGTAAAAAAGTGTTTCCTGATGTTTAGAGAATGCCTGCTCTGTTTCCATTTGTGCCCGTTGCCTCTGGTCCTGGCACTAGGCACCACTGAAAAGAGCCTGTCTCTCTCTTTTTTATGCTCTCCCTTCAGGTATTTATATATATTGAAATCTATACCTGAAATGACCAAAGGCCTATTCCATACCATGCATAAAAAACGGAGGCAGAGGAAGAAAGAGTGGGGTTTCAGTTCCAAGTTAGCAGTTCTGCTGACTTCCAAGTTAAGAGTTGCTTGGAGAGTGGCTGGGCATCCATTCCCTTGAGGGAGGTCGTGAGTGTTTGCCTTTACATTCTTTTCTTTCTTTCTCTTTCCTTCAGTCATTAAGCTGTCTTTATCTTGATCCACCTGATTTCTCACTCTTGGCTCTTCCTATTCTCTCACTGGTCCATTGCAGGGGAGTGAGTTAGCAGCTATGTGGGTGCTTAGGGGCTGGCCAAGTCAACTCACAAGGCTTTGAATCTAAGAATTGAGTTAAGAGGTGCAGAATGATTACATATTTCAATAAAAATAAAGTGGTGAGGTTTTTCAAACAGCATTTAATTGAGGAGGATAAATCCATAGCTTTTGCTTGCCAAGAATGTGTTTGCCAACAGCAGACTAATTTGTCTGATTTGGTATCAGGCAGATACTGAATAATAGGAGATAGCATTTGGTCAGAATGAAAGATATAGCTGAAGAACATATGTGCCTCAACAGCTAAAATTGCAGCAGAGCATTAGTCAGGAAATCATTAGCAATGGTTAATCAACCTTATAACCCTACAAAAGAAATCATATTCTCAATTAATTTTCATATTTAATAACTCACTAATGCCATCATTATGAATTGTGAAAAAAATTTCTTCAGATGAACCATCCCCTTTAAGTAAACGCAGGCAGTAGAATTTCAGTTCTGTGGTCATAATTGGAGGTTGCATTTCCTTTTCCATATGGGCAATTTGGTAAGTAAAACTGTCTTCAAGCAATTATGAATTAAATTTTCAAAAGTATTTATTTTTCCATGTTGTGAGGACACAGAAGACTATGCCAAAGGCTTTATGGTTTAGGTTAGGTTTATTTTTATCGATTGCAAGGATTAAGATAGTTTGCTGCTTCTGCTTTAGTCTGCTTTTAAAAACTGAATTGGATGATTATGCTAGGGACCCATTTTAGTTATGCGGTTCTTCAATATTCTTGGTTTTACTAATGAGCTCTGGTATTGCAAAGACTAAGCCAGGAGGAGATGATATTTACAGTCTGTTGCATGACTTCAGCATGTGGAGTTCAGGCAATGAGTAGCTGATATCATGTGGTAGTGGTAGAAGGGAACAGACTTTCCCTCTCACCTCTGCACATCCCTGGACCGTGACTGGGATGTTTGCAGAACTGGCCGTGTGGAGGAGATGAGGCATACAGTGTGGAATTGGCCAGGCTTCACCTACTATGCAAAAGACGCTTGTTCGTCTCCTAGCTGTTTGGCTTCTAATGAGTAGTTACACGGATATTCAGCTGAAGTGTGTTGGCTAAATTTGCATAGATATGTAAATAAATAAACGATATCAATAATAAATAATAATAAATAATAATGCATTTGTAGACATCAGATGCTCATATAGTAATTAGATGAGGGCTCTGGGGAGTTTGCTGCCAATCTTGAGGCTGATATTTTTCTCCTGTTTGCATGAATTCAAAAATTGACTGAATATTATGTTGGTTCTCAGATTGGAGTTTTTGCAGCTTTTCCATTTAGATTTGTAATAGTAATGCTATACTTCTTTATATTCTTTCATTCCTAAATAATTTATATTGAAAAACAGAGTTTATAATTATTATGTGTGATTGGTCATGAGACTAGAAAATCTAAGTGACAAAAATTGTGTGAAAATACCTGAATTTCAGTTTTTAAATTACTTTACTTCTTGCTTTCTTTGAAAAGACTGAAGTTTTCTACATGATGATTGTGAAAACAGTATCATTGTATCTTTATGTAATATCTAATTGATTTCACTTAGAAGACTCTAAGTCTATGGTAGTCCAACATGCTAATTTGGGCATGGTGGTGGTGAGTGTGAAAATACAAGGTATCAGAGTTATTCAAAGTAGACTTCACTTAATCCTTTGTACAAACAAGATCTTACAAAATGATCTTACAAGATCATTTGCTGTTGTTGCCCTGGTATTTCCTCATTAAAACTAAGAAGTGTACAAATCGTATGGTAAATGATTTAGGAACTGTTTAACATATGAGCTAATAACTTACATAGCTTTTAGTTATTTCTTGGGATGAAAAGAAATAGGACATTTCTTTGAGAAAATACCTTGGGATGTTTTCTCAAGGATAAAATAAAATAAAGAACAAAAAACTCCCCCAAAAAACAAAACACCCTTTCCAATTTGCAAAGCAGTAGTGCTGGGATTTAAGCTGAAAGTGACGTAAGTACTGTCATAAAAAAGCATTCTTCAATTAAAATATAAAAATACAATAAAATAATTTGAATTATAGATAGGGAAAAAAAAAAATCTGGTGACGTTATCAGTTCTGTTCTCAGAGCACAGCCTGGCTAGATAAAGAGGTGTCCCAACAGTAGAGTCTTTCATTATTGTATTTTGTTCATATTTAAATGATCCATTCCTACTGGAAAACTATTCTAATTAGTATTGTAATTATATTCTGCCTTAATTTTTGTTGACTTAATTTGTCCTTTTTCTTTTCCTTGCTTTTTGCAAGGAAACTAATTATTTTTCTCATCCCTAAAGTATGAATCAGAGATGGTTATACTCTCATAAATTTGCCCTGAGGAGAGGCAAAAAGAGGGCAAGTACTTACAGCTGTCTCAGCCTAGGAGAAGGTATAGCTGTGGACAGTGTTCAGTGAAACACAACAGATTTTAACTATGGAACACTGAAGCATTACACAGAAGTTAAAGAAAATAGTGAATTTTTTAGTGAATGAATATATGGAACTCCTATGGAACCACCCCTCCAACATATAACTTTAATATATTTTCAACTCAGTATGTTGAGTTATGTGATTTTAACTTCTCAATTGTATTTTCAGTTTAGCGCAAGGAATGCTTGAACACATCATACATAAAACATATTGATCATTTTGCCTTTTTGATTCATAGCCCAGGTTTATCTCATCTATGGTGGTGACACTGAAGTGAGAAGTTGTATTAAAATAAGGCAGAAGGAAAGCTAGAGATGACTGATGATGATGAGTAGCGCAACTCCTAATTAGGGGATCTACTACCAACAAAGGACTTCACGTTTGCATAATTCCTTCTGTGCATAGACTGCTTCTGCTGAGTAATATCCGTGAATATTTCCTACTAATAGGAAAATTTGATTCAAATGCTTGGAGGCTAAATGGCTGCTTTGTGAACATCTGTTTAGTGAGAAGGGAAGAAACTTGTAAGATAATTGTTATTTTTTCTTCTTTCCTTATTGCTGCTCTTGTTGCCTGACTTCACAAGACTTGACTGCTGTTGTTTCTGTTATTACTGTAATTGCCATTAATTCTTTATTTCTTTTGCTTCTACCACAATTTGCAACATCTGCGATTGCCTCTAATGTAATTATATAATTTTGCCTTCATGTTGCTCTTTCCTACTTAGAAGTTGTGACAAACAAAACCTGGAATGGAGTGTTTCAACATCAAAAGTCTCATAGAGCAGTTTTCTTACCAGTATTACCATACTTGAGTTCTTCCAACACTAGTGCTCACCCACTTATTTTCCTTTCACCATATGAGTACTAGTATTGTTAGTGAAAGTACTAGTCTCTTCAAACAATTTTATAGTAAAGCTAGAAACAAGGTGATCTAGGATAAAAATGCAATAGGAAGATCTTACATTTTCTGGAGGACACTCAGGGCTGGCTACCACAACTGTACTTAGACAGAAAGAGCAAACAGGCAGACAGGATACTCCCTGCAGATGCTGATTGTAACCAGTCTGATCACAGAAGTTCCTCTTGACTGGGCAAAATCTGGACTAACCCTCTAACTGATGAGAACATGCTGATGGCAGTAAAGAGCATAAATATTTCGGTAGTGAAGTGAAACAGAAAATAACACTGTGCATTGTAAGAAATAATTCATTATTTTCTTACTGCATAAATGATTGAAACTTTGTAATTTTCATTGGGATTTCTATATAATTTTATCAGATGTGAGAGATTAGTGTAATTTATGGACATTACGTAAATTAATAGACAATATACTAGTTATGATCACAAATTTCTCTCCACAAGATAAATGATCCTAGTGCTGTCTTTCTTATATGTCTGTGATGGAGTTTGATGACTAGTCCCATACAGGGTTTTGCCCTTTTTTTTAAATACCTTTTTTAGCTTGACTGCTTAATAAATATCAAGAAAAAAATAGTTTAGGCTGTCTGAAATGTTTCCTTGTTCATGATTTTTTTTCCAATATATCATTCAAATGTAGAATGGTAAACTTCAGGTTTGGATTATGGTAATAAGAAACCTTCTAGTCTCCTTTCATTTAATAGCATAGTAATTGAAGCATCCACCAAAGGTACGGTGTCCATAATGTCCCTCAAGGAAACCAAGGTTTATACATTGCTGAAAGGCACTTTAAAAGGTGGTGTAGAGAATTTTTCATAATGTTTCATATTCTTTTTAACATTACATGTGTAAGTATCCACTGGGGCAGAGTTTTGTCTCCCATGCAAGTCCTTGCTAATTACCAGTGAGGTGTTGCAGAGGAACCAGTTCCACAAGGACTGCTAAATAAAGAAGATGAATAAAGACTTCCTTTTAGTAAATATCCTACAGCCTCATAGTTTAGGAAGGCTTGTGAAAAGAGAAATCCAACTAAGAGTCCCCAATTCAAGTCAAGGCTGAGACCTTGTCAAAATCTGCTTTTACAGATTCTCCAATGTGTGTAACATTTTGTGTGAAATCATCTCAGAGATGAAAAAGACTTACGGCTGGTCAGTATGGACATCTGGAGGTGGGATAGATGGATCCAGAGTCTGCTTTAATGACCAGCATTAGGAAAAAAGAGTGATTAACTCATCGAAGCATATTTTCTAGTAGAGGTCTCTGCTCATAACTAGATTTCCAGAGCAGATGAGCAACTTGTCCAATCTGTGGCCATTTGCTTGCATGCACTTATATGTAGGAGTTCTTCCTTTGCATGTGGCAAGGATTAGCCAGGTGGCAGTACTTGAACCCATACCCAAACAACTGTCTGAAAGCACAAACCCTCTGTGGCTTCTTGAAACTCTGTTCTCATCTCTCACCATCTATGATCATTCAGTGAAATCACGGATTAGTTTCAGATAGCCATGTTATGTCTTTCAGTGAGAAATGTGTTCCTCATAGGGCAAATTCAGTATGTATTCTGAGTACCTTTACTTTTACTAGGTACTAGTAATAGCTCTTTTGAGATAATAGAAAAAATTGCACAGTGGAAAAACTTGACGAGGGAGTTCATCTTTCATATACATTATCTGTAGGATAAAATACTTCATGTAAATTTAATGTGGATGCTACATATATGTCTACTCGTTTTCTGAATTCTCTTAAGTTTTTTGAATTGTTGAATTGTTCTCTTAAGTTTTTTGAACATTATCTTGTGATAATGCTTTCTGTTAATGGCTGTGTGTGCACATGAACAAATGTGTTGGTAGAAGTTTATTTCCCTATTTATATCAGTTGTATATTTCTAAAATACTATTTATAAGTTGCACTTTAGAGATGAGTGGGATGCTGACTACTTCTTTTGGTTGAATGATACACACTGCTATTGAGTTACTTTGGACTTAATTTTCAGAAGTTCATTGAGAGCTGTAGCCTGGGTGCACAAAAAGAAAACTATAGATCACTCTGAAAAAATGGCCTTGACCAATAACAGCCTTGTAGATCCATCAGTTGCACATGTACAAAATGTAGTAGTATTTATCTGCAAATAGACCAGAGGGTTTTTTTATTGGGTTATTTATAGCAAAGAGAAAAAATATTATCAGTGTTATTTTATCTGGACTAAGCACTCTCAATGAAATGTGATTTTCTTCATCTAGCATTCTTTGTTACTTTGGCATTGATGTATGAGGAGTACGTTCTGATGACAATACTTTCCGACTCTTCTGTATGCTTTCTTTAACAGAAGATAAGCAAATTCAATAGATGTACTCTTTATAAAAACTATTTCAAAATCAATTATTAGATCTTCATCCCATTCACTTCAATCCCCATCACGTTACCTCCCAGCTGGCTAATTTTTTAAAACAAATATTTATCACTCTGAACTATAAAGGGGGTAGAGCAAGGGTTGTTTGATAGCATAGTGTTTTCATGTCAAAACACAAGCAAATTGTCAGGAATGTAGCATGTATAATTATGGATTTGATATTTATGAAGAATTTATGGTACTTCAGCATTTAGCATGCAAGCCTATAATAATGACAGATAGCAATATAAGGGTGGTACAGCTGAACCTGTTCAGAAGCATGAACACTGTGGATTTCTTTTTAATTCTTGTATTTTTTATTAATTTAAAAATCTATTTTGAGGCTGCATGTGGTCAAAATTTCCTTGATAAATGAACTGTCACTGTGCTTTAGGCATTTTAAAAACCTTCAGTCAAGCATATTGATTAGTCATTAGGCCTGTACATCACCAAATATGTGGAAACATTATTAAAATCCTAATAAAATTAAAAGTGTATTGCAGCTGTGTGAAACAGTACAGATAGCTTTAAAGTATTTAGGCTTTAGATGAGTATTGCTAGCAACATTAACTCCTTAAAGGACTAAATTATTCATTGGTAGAGGACAGTGCCTCTCATGAGGCGGGTGCTTCAGAGGTAAGTATGCTGCATGCAGTTTGGTGGAGGAGCTAGTGGTGGGTATGTTTCCCAAGGAAATTAGGTTTAGCCTGTCACCACACACAGCTCAGTTTATTCAGGTGAGCCACCTAGAATTTTCAAAGGAAGCCAAAGTAACACTCAAGTTCTGCTCAGTTGTTTAGACAGTAAAGGCAGTGCTTAATCGATTTTTCACTCATCTCCCCTTCAAAGCAAAGATGTAAAGCCTGCAGAGGTAGTTCTGTGAATGTTTCACCCTTTTACACTCAGCACACCGGTCAAGTCACAAACAGATCTTTGAAGACCTTTATGAAATTAAAGGTATTATCCAAACTAATCCCTGGTTCACATAGCCTACTGTTTCCAGTATATGCTGAGTGAATCATTATTTCTGTTTTCTTCAGAATTTCTTTTTGCTTTTATGTACCCAATAGTACAGAATTCTGTACAGCATCTAAAAATGCATGGGTTTGGTGAAAGGAAACAATCAAACAAAAAGCTTCAGCTGAGTAGAACTTTTAAATGTATTACTAACATGACTAGACCTAGTTTGATGAAGTTTATTCAATATATACTTATACTAAGAAGTTATACTAAGTATGTAAGTTATACTAATAAATAAAACATTACTGGTAAATATGTGTGCATTTTTTTTTGTTTTCCCTAGCAAGTAGGAAGTAACCCCTCACACCTTAATCTTAGATAAATCAAGGAATAAAATTAGATATCAAGTCCAGAGGAGGAACCAAAGTGCAGAGAGGAGAGGAAAATGGGTTTGATTACTTGTGCTTATTGAAGAGCAGAAAAACCTCTTTAAAATAGTTACCTATTAGTAGCCAAAGCCAACAGCGTTTGCATACCAATCAGGAATTTTTACACTGTTTAGTTTCTCCTTTGAGAAGGTATTTTGTTTGATAGTTTAAAGGAAATTTCAGTTTAAATAAGGGTCATGATTTCATTTGCAATCTTTTATCATAATTTGTTTGTGAAATTGTTTAAATCTTTCATCTAAGAAAAGGTATGGTTTCTCTTGTAAAGAGGCCTTCCTTTTTCTGTTATTTAAAGAATGGCTTACATCCTGTCTAGGGAGCTTGAGTGTATAATGATTGTAGAATAAATGCAGGAAATGGATGACTGGCATTTCTGCTTTCAATCCTGCCATTCATTCATAGTTTCTTTTCAGGCACCCATCATGTTTCTGTACTCTTTTTCTCCATCTACCAGTCTGAGAATTGTGAGACTGTACCCCTTATAAATATATTTTGGTATCGGTTAAAAAAAAAAAATAATAATGTAAGTGCTAATTATTAATTTCATCAACATAATTCCAGTGTGCTTTCTATTATTGTGTTTGTACTTCTAATATTGTGTTTGCCTTCATTACAGATCAAGCAAGAAACTTCCAGTTGGCTGAGGCTGGTTTCCCTGTCTATTGTTGCTTTCCCATAGAAATCTCTTTCTTTGCTTGTATTTTATTAGATGTGCCACATTTCTGTCCAACAGCCAGGTGACAGGAAGTGCCCTGCAGTACCTGGGGTCATCCTACCTTGCATCCCTTATCTTGTTTCTAGGCTATGATACTCTGTCAAGGTGCACGGCAGTCCTTTCTTGCAGACTCCTTTGCTCTTTCTTATCAGGGAAAAGTCATATGAAGTGCACCTTCCTAAACTGAGAAAGAGTAAGCTGATAACAGAGAGTGAGTTTGTAAATCTGTCTACACATTTTGTGTTTTTCATAGAATCATAGAGTCCAACCGCTGTAACATTTTAGAAGTTACCTCAAAGTGTTTGATAGCCTGTCTGCCTAGCATAGGTACACAGAATTTTGTTGCATAACATTAAGCCACATGCAAATAAAATTCCTCAAGTTACGTTCCTGATAGAACACTTATGAAAACCCAGGTGTTAGAGGAAATACAGAAACAGCTTTGGAAGAAAGTCATTTATCTTTTCTCTAAACTGTCAACTAGCAGTGGAATTTTCAGACAAAGTATGTTGGAAACTTACAGGATCCATGTTATTGCTGCTTAGACTTCACATTTTAGACAAATATGTGAAAGAGCCTTAACCTCCAATTGGAAGGTGTAGTAAGAATCTAATTATTAAATCCATTATATCTGCATACAAAGCATATTAACAGCATAAATCAAACCTTGAGCAATCATGTGACATGAGCTAATTGAAAGTATTAGAGGCACTGTCCATATCTGTATTGACATCTTGCAGAAAAATGAATCTTGGATACTTCATTACTACTCTTTGACAGCAGCTATTTCTCTTCAGACAGAAGAGAAGCCACCAGTAACATAGCAGTGGTCTTTGTGTGTGTCTATGTGTAATTTCAATCTCATTGGATCCTTACTAATGTTATATCTGTGCATTTATACATTCACTTTCACTACTTTTTGTTTAAAATGGAGTGTCTTCAGCTTGAATAATGTATTCAGCCTTGTGAGGCTTTTGTTCTCCCAAATATGGCTATTTGTTTTGATAGGCTAATGGTAGAGTGAGTGGACTACTATGGCAAATCTCAGTTATATTTTTAATTACTTCATGTGTGTTTCACTTTTTTTCCTATATATAGAAGAAAAAGAAACAGTGTATGTGTCATGGTAATTTGATATTTCCCAGAAAACATATTACTGTCTTGTGGGAAAATAAACCTTGAGTTCATACAGAAGCAGCACACTTCTGCAATGAGACAGTGATTCAGCCATTTAAATACCATGTACAACTACCATGCCAGCAGTTGTACTAGGTAGAGTAAAAATTACAATCTGCTACATTATCTTGTAACATAGTGCAACCGTTATCAGCAGTTATGCACCAATATTCCACTGTGGTATAGAAATACATAATAACTTTTTATCAGTTTCCACCATTTCTTCTGAACTATCTGGTGTTAGCCATTGCTATAGACCAGTTGGTACAGACCATAGGAGACCATTATGTGGTTTGACATAGCAGTCTCCATGCTGTAGAAAATTATGTACAGGATTCCATGAAGAGAGCCAGCCATATGTAAGGGATTTGAATGTTACTAACCTTATTGTTATAAATGTGCAGGAAAAAGGTTTCTTGTATGGGACTGGAGTCCTTCTAGAACCTGACCTGGTAAACAGTTGGGTGGTATATACAGATTGGTTTGTTTGTGGGGTTTTGTTTGTTTGTTTGTTTGTTTTCTGTTTTGTTTGTTTGTTTTCTGTTTGTTTTTTGTTTGGTTGCTTTTGTTTTTTTTAACCCTCTTCCATTGCTACAAATGTCATTGGTAGCTCATGTTTTGATGATGAAGCATGTACACAAAGAAGGCTTCAGAAGCAAACACGGGGGTTCTTTCACAGCAATGTCATCTTTATTCAATGTACGGCTAAGCCGAAAGGGAGGGTGAAAGATAGTCAGGAGGAGGATTTGGCTGTCTTCAGGCAGTTAAGCGGAAATGGTTTCTCTTTAATTCTCATATGCATGTTACAATTTGCATTTTAATTTTAATATTTTGAAGTGTAAAAGCATATTTAGGGAAATGGGCTAATTAGATCTCTGTAAACAGCCATATGTTGCCATTTTTATTAAATTTAAAGGGTGATTAGAATGACAAAGATTTTATTACTTCTAAGAAAAAGGAATAAAGGCCTACCTGTAAAATTTATACATTTTTTCTTCTTTTAAAATACCTTCAATTTCAGTTGTTCCTAAGTTAGTTTTGAAAAACAAAGAAGAAATGAGAAATTGCCCACAAGGTAATCTGATATTCCCTCTTATGAGGTGATGAATACTACATAAATGCCTACCTGGAGCCAGGTTATGTTATTCCTACTTATAATTGAAAGTGCAAGTAATTTTTGGCAGAAATACTCAAGGACTTCTGCAAGTAGTGCTTGCTCACTGCTGTGAGCACTAGAAGCTAGCATGCAGTGAGTGGTCCCTGGGCCGGCAGTCATACAGGCTTCCTCTTGAATTTGCACTTAAACCTATGTCAACGCAGCCTAGGTACTGGGGTGTACTTAAGCTAGGCATATGGCAATTCCTCTGGAAGCGAAACTTGCATTCACTGAGGTTGAAAGCCAGAAGAAATGATGCCTCATCTCAAACCTGAGTTGTTGCACATTGGGCATGACCTTTTCATCCCTCTACCAAAAATATATTTGCATGTATTTGACTGTGTTGCATGTCCAGAAAGGATTACCTGAACTATTAAGTGTACACAGGGCCTATGCCAAGGGGGAGCAGCTAACAGTATGAAACTATGTGACCCAGGCAAATTTTTACAGAAAGCAATGCAGGTTCACACATTCTGAAGACTGTATGCAAGAGAGCAGCTGAATTTCTGGCATCTGTGTGCCATGCTATCTTTGTTCTGAAAATGAAAATGAGGTTTATCATCAGGAGACTAGTACAGATGAGTCTACAGTGGTGACTCAGGAATCAGGAACAGTATAACGAGCAGGGCTAGAGAAGTGCTTGTCCCCCTGTGAGGTCGCACTGGTGAGGCTGCACCTTGAGTGCTGTGTTCAGTTTTGGGCACTGCGGTATAGGAAAGCCATTGAGATGCTGTAGAGGGTCCAGAGAAGGGCAATGAAGCTGGTGAAGGGTCAGGAGAACAAGTCCTGTGAGGAGTGGCTGAGGGAGCTGGGGTTGTTCAGTCTGGAGAAAAGGAGACTGAGGGGAGACCTTATCACTCTCTACAACTGCCTGAAAGAAGGTTGTAGCGAGGTGGGTGTGGGTCTCTTCTCCCAAGTAACAGGCAAGAGGACAAGAGGAAATGGCCTCAAGTTACACCAGGGGAGGTTTAGATTTTTAGGAAGTATTTCTTTACTGAAAGGTTTGTCAGGCACTGGAATAGGCTGCCCAGGGAGGCGGTTGAGTCACCGTCCCTGGAGGTATTTAAAAGACAGGTAGATGAGGTGCTTAGGGACATGGTTTAGTAGTGGTTAGGCATGGTTGGACTCAATGATCTTAAATGTCCTTTCCAACCAAGGGATTCTATGATTCTATGACTCCACCAGCTGTCTGAATGAACTTCAAACCACAGAATGGTGCTGCATCTCTGTAATAACCTTGAACTTCAGTATTCTCTTAAAAGTTCATACAAAATTATTTAAAAATCCAGCAACCAGTTGCTATAACTACTCAATAACATACCAAAAGAGGCATAAAAGTAACTCATTTGCCTTGTCACTGATTTTTGTGAGATACCCATTTTGACTGAGCACACTAACGATTTACTTATGAGTGTTCTGATCTGATATGTCAAAATGGTTTCCATTATGAGGAGAATGAAAAGGGTTGCTAACAAAATACTTTTACCATTTTTGACCATTTTTTGAAGGAAGAATGATAATAGTTTCAGGCAGGGCTTCTAATTTTTAAGGGGACCAATTTACAGCATGCTGTTAATGTTAAGTCAAGGGAGAGTTAGAACAAGGAGTAAACAACACAGCAAAGCCTACAAAACCCAAGATTCTTCCTCTCTTCTTTGGAGTCTGCAATACCATATCTGGCAGTTTGATATTATCTATATGACATGATTCTGTAGCTGTCTGTAAAACCTGGGGTTTTTTAATCATATTTGGTCCCTTAATTAATAGGATAATTTTATAAATGTATGAGATTGATGGAACCAAGTAGAAAAAGATATTACTCTTTGAGTATGACTGTGGCGTAACAGGTCCCTTAGACTGTACAAGCTGTGAAAAGAATAACGTATCAGCGTTTAGCATAAGGGTTCACCCACCAAAATGGAAATTCACAAGTAATTAAATGGGAGTTCATTCCTTGCTTCACCTTAATAGTCTAGGGCCTATGAAATGAACTTTTAGATGTGATGAACACTGAATATTGCTTTTTAAATCAGTGGAAGGTTTTTTTAATGAAAATAATGCCTTAAGCACGTATATATACATCTCAAGTGCATATATGCAGAGATATATTCACTATGACTGTTAAAAGTCTTACCCTTCTGCACAATGTTTTTGGCATAATTTCAGAAATAGACAAAACTACTACAAAACTGCAGTAGTTATACATCAGCTTGACTGATTGAGGCTCCTAGGATGAAGTTGAGCAAATGGATGACTAACTCAGTTCCTTAAGTGGGTCTCCGGCTAATTACAAAACTGCAAAATCTGGGAGCACTTCCAGACTTATGGGATCAGGTATGTGCCATGGCCATGTGCAGTTTTTCATTGCCCCCTGCCTCAGCAAAAGGAACAGGGTAAATTGTCTGGAGGAGGTGAGTACCTGACCAGGTAAATTGTCTGGAGGAGGTGAGTACTCTGACCAGACCCCTGGGTGGGACATCTGAGGATCAAGACACAGATTTTGCCCCAAAAGTGTGTGTCTGCTTATGTAGTCACTCGCTGTTTCTCTAAGTTTGCTGTGTCTTCTCTGTAACTGGCCAGGACCAGTGAGATTTTGGAGCACACAGAAGACCATGTATTTGGTCCACATGGATGTTCTCAGGGGTCAATTACCATGCTGGCTTAAGATGGAAGTCATTCAGTGCCCTTGTAGTTCCACAGGTTAAATGTGATATCCCATGTCAGTTGTCCTAAATCATTCCTGTTCTTATGACTGGTATGGCTAAGTATTTCTTTTTGGCTAGTACAATTATTTTCTCACAGATAAAGCAATCCTTCTGGTAACCTTACCTCCCCATCTGTCTGTTTTACTTTTCGTCAGCCTTTGGGAGATAGGTTAGGCACGAATCTGTGGATGACCATACTGGCTTACTTGTTTAGCATTGTCATGCTTTCATGAATGTGGCCCTGATCAGTTACTGTATTATGACTGTCTCTGGTAATTACATAAGCATTTTGATATCATCAAATATCCTTGATAATTATCCTTGATAATCCACATCTACCTATCTGGTAGATTGAGACATTCAAATAGTGTAGGTGAATTTCAGTAAGAGAAAAATATCAAAATCTATACAAAGTTTAGTTCATGGAAATGGAGAGAATTCAGAGATGCTTTGAAATGTTGTAATTGTGAAAGCTCATTCTTCAATATTTATGTGAATCACAGGATTTCACAGGTTAGGACCTTTCACAAGATAGTCAGTATTCTGTGAGAAGGAAATTATATTGAAAAGAGAGGCATTCCAGATACATTCCAACATTTCTGTCTTAGATGCAGAACCTGAAGATCTGGGGGTGTTCACTTCATGTTCTTTCCTTCGCAAAGCTAAGGATTTAGGATTTCTTTTAGTCTCAGAGGATGGGTCCACTGTTGTTTGTATTGAAATGACAGCATTATTTTTTCTTTCAGATTTTATTTTCTTCTAATATTTTAATTTTAATTAGATACTATCTAATTAATATTAAAATTTTCTCAGCTTTAATACTAACATTTTCTTAGTTTTAATAAGCATTCTATGCTGACATGATAATTCTGGAGCCTTTAATCCACAGTGGGGGAGATGGGCTTCGGCTATTAGTATAGTTTTTATTAGAGTTGCAGCAATTAATCACGTTGAAAATGTATACTGTTACTACTATGGAAGTTGTAATTAGAATCATACAATAATTTCTTGGTAAGATATCTCTGGAGGCCATCTAGTCCAGCCCACAGCTAGGACTTAATTGGTCTTCCGTGCTGTAGAAGACCAAGTAGCAGATGTTTAGTTACATAGCTGCCCTTGCTGAACTGGGCTCTGCTCTTTTCACAGTTACATGAGGCCCCATGGACAGCAAAGCAAGAGCAATCCTAGATTTGCTGCTGATAAAATGTTTCTCTGATCCTTCCTGAGTCCTAAGATAGTAGGCTATACTGGTGATTAGATGTTTAAGATTTTTGAATTTTCCATTTATCTTGTGGCAGAGACTGTATCTTGGACTGTATCTTGTAGATAGATAAGTACTATGTGGGACTCCTGTTTGGGGAGGGGGTGTTTGAGGGTTTGAGCAGGGAAAAAGGGTTTGTTTATTCATACTTCGAGGATAAGTCTGCAGTAAGTGGTTTGCATTTGCTACAGCTTAAAATAGCCATAGGAGGAATTGAGATTTTGATTGCTTTTTATTTTGATGCTAAAGTTTTCAAGCAAATGGAAAGCAATCGTATTTCTATTCCTGACACTGTAAGGTAGTGTATATGCCTGTCAACAAAACTTTCAATTCTAAGTGAAAACCTCTGTTGTGTTTTGTTTTTTTGGGTTTTTTTTTAATCACACATTCATAATCAACACAGTATTTTTGTTTCTATATTCTTTTGGTTTTATTGTGTTTTCAAGGGTAATGAATGAATGAGCTTTGGGGAATTGCTTTGGCTCATGGTGAATGATGCAGGAAATGAAAAATCTCTATCCAATTCACATAGCAAATGTGCTCAGGTCAAAAGAATCCCATCTGTACTCAACTCTTCGCTTTGTGCTAGTACATAGATAAGCACATAATGTTTAATTCAGACATTATGAGCAAATCTTGCAAAGGCTAATGATTTCCAAGTGGTGATCCACAAACCCCCAAGTTATCTTCATCATTTCTGTTCACCTTGCAAAAAGTGTGATTCCACCTTCCATTGCAAGGAAAAATCCTTTAACAAAACCACTGGAATCTTATGAAAATTGCTTAGATTTAGGTCTATGCTTAGATTAAGGTCTATGTTTCCCCTTTCTTTGCTTTAGATTAATGACAAATCCAAATTAGGAATGGTTAACACTTTTTTTTTTTTTTAACTATTCTGATCTAGCCAAAGGCTGAATTTCAGCTTTGGCTGGTTAATACCAGAAGTTTTCATTATACATTTTGGATTACGTTGAGTTTTTTCATTTTCTGTCCTTTCAAAAGTTAAAAGGTATGAGATAGTTTCTGAAATGTTTATGAAATGAAATGATGAAAAATAATCAAAATAAAATTAAGTCAAGTCTTTGATTTTGTATTCAGCTCAAGCTTTGCTTCCAGATTCTGGTATTTTTCATGGAAAATTGAAGAGACTGAAAACTCATGCAGATCAAAAATTAAGACAAAGATAATAGATATATTCTGAAACTAAACTAGACATTGTGGATTTGCTTAATAGAAGATTAACAAGCATCTTTACAAATCAAGCTAGGCACTTTTTATAACAGATGTAATTGAAGAAGCTGGGTAGCACAGACTGACTTTTTTCATTTGTCTGTCTTATGTTCAATTTAATGAACACTACATCCCTATGTGGTTACAATATTACATCAAAATAGATATGATTGCACTTTAACTGTTTAGACAATGTTACATTGCTTGTTTTTCACTGATAGATAGTTGTCAAACGACTAGTTATGGATTGCTACACCTGAGACAATACACACTGGAAAATATTAATTTCAGAGTGATAGATTACTTTATACCTCATGTATGTCTCTGGCAATTCTTAAAACTTACGAACTTACTGAATTGCATTTACTTTGTCTTATTGTATATTACAATTTCAAACAGTAGACATGAAAAGCACTTAGTCAAACTAATACAGCATTAGAAAATGCTATTTTGATTTAATTCTATGCTGTCCAGACAATAGAAGACAAATGCAGGGTAACTAATAAAATGGACTGGAAGTTCATCTGCACAAACACTAGACAAATACAGTTAATCAAATCTGCATGAAATTTAGCCATTTGTAGTCAATATCATGTATTACGGATGGATTAACATTTGTACACTCATATTATTTTTTCTGGACAGCCGGACTTAGTTCACCAGTTTAGTTTGTTATTTGTGCTGATTTTCTTAATATCCTTCATACTGAAATCAGTACTGTTTTTGCTATTTACATCTCTTCTGACTGGTATTTATTCATCTATGAATAACTGAACCAGGCATGTTCAATCTTAGGTATCAAATCAATGTGTGCTTTTAAGTGAGATTTCTATGTTTTCAGGCATTTATAATGTAAACAGTAAACATTTATGTACACACAAAAATTAATATTCCTTATAGGAACACAAAGTATTTTAAAGGAAAAAGGATAGCACAAAGCAGAATATCTTCACTCAGAACTAGAAATTCATTTTTTTTTTTTTTTTTTTTTACCTACTGAGGTTGTATATCATCATGCCTGTTTCTGTAACAGAGAAGAAGAGTGTCCATCTTCCACTGTCACCATGGGATGACTAGCATCACCTCAGTGATAAATAGTCAGGAGCTGAAGAATGGAAAAATTATTTCAACCCTGTGCTGCCTAAAGTACACTAAAATGCTTTTAATTTGTCTTTATGCACTCCATTAAGAATGACCCTAGATAATGAAGTAATGTTATCATTGCCATTGCAATGACCTTGGCCTTCCTCCCTAGGCAAATTATGTGACTATACAATCAATGAGCACCCATTACACAGTAATAAGGAATCTAGACACTTGTCCAAAGGTACATATATATGTTTCTTGCTATATGTTCTGTGTAGTTTGCAAGTGGTACAGCTCAATATATAAGTCAATTAGGTAGTTTATTGGTCTGCACTTGAGTTTAAATAAGGGGAAAGAAGAAATAGGAATGTGACCATTAAACTGTTAATGCAAAATACAGAATACAAAATAGCATATTTACAAAAGCAATTTGCAACCTGTAGAATTTTAAAGTTGTGAATCATTACTCAGTGATTAGCAATGACCTGTTACTAAAGATAAAATTAGAAAGCACACCTGCTTGATACTTTGCTGAGTAGAGCTGTTATCATTCTGTGTTCAGCTGGGATACAGAGGAAGTGGAAGAATATTCTTCTTCAGTGTTTAAAATTCTACTGTTATGAAATATGTATTCCATTTGGTATTTGGGTTTTAGGACTTTTAATTAACTGGCCTTCCCCTTTCAGTTAGATATCATGCACATTTTATAAATATGAGAAAAAATGCAGATAAACAAATAAAAACCTTTATTTCATGTAATCAGTCTCTGTTCCAAAAGGAAAATTAACCTGTGGTGCTCTAGAATATGAGACCTCTTTGCAAAGGGAATGTGTATATATATATACACACACACACACTTGGAAGGGCCTCATCATTTATTTTTACTAAAGTCTTACTCCACAAAGCCATACTGTCTCCAGGGTAAAGGGAGGGCAAAGTTGCTCACAAATATCTATACATATTTTTCTATGTGCATAGACACTCATAATCTGTATCCATAACCTATTAAAAATTGTCTCATACTAAGACTTATGGTTGTTAATGAAAGGATAAAAAAAAGCTGCATTTCAGAAGATTAAAATGCTGTTAATTTCTGTATGCATTTAAGATTAATAAACTGCTAATTAGGATATGTAAATGAGGGCTTTATGAATTCCATCACAAATATTCACAAGTACCTTATCCATAAATCATATTCAGTTAATGTATTTTTGTTATGTAATTGAGGAACAGATTGATGAGCCAGTCCAATTAGGTCTAATTTACATGTGTATTGAAATTTGTAATATAGTATTATGAACCTAATATGCAAGTAAGAAGAAACTAATTATACCATGTATTTGCTTTAGTAAGATGAAAGAAAATTGAAGTTGATCTTAAAAAATATTGCTACTGACTTGAGGTAGAGGTAATAGAAGAAGAATGTAGAAAGTTTAAGTTATTCTCATTAAATAACGTGATTCAATAGGTGTCTCTTAAAACCCTTATACTATACACTGTACAGAATTTTGGATTTCTGAATTTTGGGGCCTAAATCCATCAGTAATTAACAAAGACAGAAAGAAATCTAACCTTACAGAGAGTATAGCAAGTTGACAAAAAATGTAGAAGAAAAATGAAGTCCATTATTCAGCTGTCATCGATGCCAGAAACGATGTGGCCATTGACAGGCAGACATGAAGGAGGAAAAGGGAAAGGAGAAGGGAAGAGGGAGTTTCTGCAAGCAATCCTGGTGCCTTTCAGTTGCATTGGGAATTCCAAGCTCTGATTTTCTTTTAATGTAGATGTTCTCTTTCAAAAGTTTTCCGTATTTTTTTTTTTTCCGCTGAGTCACACTTGAATAAAGTCTAGCAGGGAAGTGTACAGCTAAAGTGTTTATAAAGTTACTTGGACAAAGTCACTAGATGGAAAGCAGAAGTGGAAACTTTGCCATCTGATGTACGTAACCTCATTCTGTGAGGCAGTTAGCAGTCATAGACGAATCCTCATTTTATTCTTTCCATCAACAAGGTAGCTTATATTCTCATAAATGTAATGGATAGAACTTTTAAAATGTACATTGCTGTAACTCTTTTGAATCAGAGCTTTCCTTTTCAGGGTGGAAGCATTTCTGATTTTGTATCAGGGTAGTTGTGTGGGGATCACATTATGCATTTCACTTTGTAAGACAAAATAGCATTTGGCAACTGCGTTAGCAAACAACATGACGTGATTTTTAACCTGTGAATTGAGAGAATTGAACATTTATTATCTTTAATTTAATATGCAGTGAAAAGGTTGAACTGCAAATCATGTTGATGGTGGTTACAAATTATAATATCAGGGAGGACACATTTTCAGTCACCTTCTGTCACTATTTACAGCAAACACTATCTGAGAAGATGCTATTTTTCTAGCAGTTGCATGTAAACAGAAGATCTGGGTGATTATGTGCAGTTTCTTCCAATTTTTTTTTCAATTTAATGTTTTCACTCTTAAGTTCTTGAGTGTAAAAACAACCTCATGACCATTTCTGAGTCAGATTCATAGGGAAATCCTCACTGCATCTAGATAGAGTGGGCTTTATTTTTGGCCACTTAGAAGCAACATTACTTTGGAGCTGCAACATAATGGTCTTCTCTCATAAAATTTCATGAATAAGGAACCCAGGGCTCAAGTTAAAGTCTTCCTAACTGCAAGGAACAGTAGTGCAGTTTTTGCTAGTATCTGCCATTTCTGCTTCAAGAATAATGCAATGGCACACCACTGTTCAACAGGAATGAAGTACCACACTGTCTCATTCAAAGATCAGTCATTTCTGAATTGAGAAGTTGGGAAGAGAAAGGGGGAAGTAAAATGCAACTTAAACGGCATGAAGTTTCCAAAACCTTTGGTATGTTGGAATATTTTAGCACAATGAAAACTTATCAAGTTAAATCAAACTCTTCTGCCTCATTGAAAGCACCTTTTATAAGCCTTAAAAATACTTTAGAACTCTGAAGCATCACATCTATACTAAAGTATTTTCAATAAATCATAAAACATTTTGATAGCTGTTAGAGTTACGTGAACACGTATCTGACTATTTTGTATGTATATCTAAGATGTATTCTCTAACTGTAAAATTATTGAAAGAATAATAAGGTCATTCTATTATTTCAGATAACCAGCCTCTTTAAAGAATGTGACAGGAGCAATTTGTCAACAAATTAGCTCTTTTCTGAAAGACTAACCAAGGTGGCCATCTTCTACTTGGAATGAAATTGGTGCTGCTGTTAACCCCTGGTTAAGCTCATTTCAGTGAGTGTGATACAGAGACATGCAGTTCCTACTTACCCTGTC
>JMFS01101778.1:0-17004 GCA_000699545.1 Podiceps cristatus | reverse complement strand
TTATTTTTACTTTTTATAATTAACTATCATGAATTTTTATCTCAGGTTGCTTAAAAAGGTATTTAAACCATTAGAAATAATTTTAAAGCTCAGCAAAACATTTGATCATTATCAATGTTAAGCCAAGATATTTATATTTTCAATGCCTATGTTTTCAAAATGTCCCAGCATTTATGTTCTTGCTCAACTTAATGATGATGATAATGTAGATTATGAAGAATTAACAACAAAGCATACAATTTCCCATTTTCCAAGCAGGCTTCCACTTGAATGAGGGGAAGATGTTCTTTGAGAAGGTAAAGGGGCAGGTGAACTGTGCAGGTAGAAATGGGTGGCTGAAGAGGCTCAGGTAAAGGCAGAGAGGGCATTAAGCACTTCAGTGGCAATAGGACAAGGGGTAACGGTTTTAAACTAAAAGAGGGTAGATTTAGACTAGACATAAGGAAGAAATTTTTCACAGGGAGGATGGTGAGGCGCTGGCACAGGTTGCCCAGAGAGGTGGTAGAAGCCCCATCCCTGGAAACATTCAAGGCCAGGCTGGACGGGGCTCTGGGCAATCTGATGGAGTTGAAGATGTCCCTGCTCATGGCAGGGGGCTGGACTAGATGGGTTGAAAGGTCCTTTCCAACCCAAACCGTCCTATGACTCTATGATCTCCCTTTTACACAGGGAGTTTTTGCTCTGCCCTGGGCAGCTGGAGATCATGAGGGAGACAGGCAGCGGCAGAGGACACTTTTACCCCTGGGTTCGCTGCGGTTGTCTCTCATTACCTGTCATGTTATTCTTTGTTTTCTGGAACATGCTAAGGCAGGAGATAAACTCACCCGTGCTGCTGCAAAGCGTGCAGCGAAATGCAGGACTAATTCCCTCACCTGAAGCCTTCCAGCCCCTTTTGGGGCAGAATTGGGGCTCTTTCACATCTTTTTGGGATGGGGACAACCATAACCCCCCAACTCACAATCCCAGCAAACTCTCAAGGATGAGATTCTTAGCTACGGTGGTTATCAGGCAGTGAGGGGAGGGGATAAATACCTGAAGAAAGAAGACATTTTGCTATGAAATTTCTAAGGACATGCTGTCGGGCTGCACAGAGTCTGAAACACTCAGTTCTGGGTGGGGGAAGCAGCGTCTGGCTCCCATCGGTGCTGTTACGGCACCCACACCTACCGAGCCTGACAGAGCTGTTTAGCTAAAGTGCATCACATTCCCTGCTGCCCTCATTTTGCTTAATCTGCATTCTTGCAGCTCAGTAATCCTCATGGGAGACTTCCTATAAATAGTGCTTTGGCAATTAAACCCGCTTTCCTTGCAAACTAAGCTTTAATTGTTATTGGCAGGTAGCTTGCAGAAGTATCTCCTACGGAGGAACTAGAGGATGAAACATGTTTTAAATAATGAGGGTTTATCTTTGTGAAGAAAGGAAAGTTTATCTTAAATGCTAATGCTATTATCTAATCGAGCATCTAATGTTTTTCTATGCAGTTTGCCCCTCTGAGAGCACCAATGAGCAGAAATGTGAGCTGTAAAAATCCTGCTGTGCTCATAGAAATTTCTCCTGCACATTTTCAGGGAAACCAGGTCAAAGATTACACCTCTGCAGTATTTTTTGGTGATACACGTTCATTATTTTTAATGCATTTTTACTCAGATTTCAATCAGAATGATATTTAAAGAAAACAGCAAAACACAATAGAATATCGACCCTCTGCCCTCAGAAAACAGGTGAATATACATCCAGGCCAAATCCACTGGCCTGCTGCGTTATGCAGAGCAGCTGGGGTCATTTATTTCAGAAGCAGGTTTAACTGTTCCGCCTCTTGTTTCAGGAGCACTTCACATTCTTAAATGACACCTGGAAATCTGAACAGGCACGGTGGAGCGTATCATAAAGGGAAAGGGGGATTTGGACTATTTGGAAGTAAATCCTGAGATTATTTTTATAGGAACTTGTAAGAATGATATCAGTATGCACCTAAGTGTGTGTAAACCAGACGCTGCTCCTGCCTCCTCGCATGCTGCGTGAGCTTTGCTTCAAATCAGTGTTCTTACAGGCTTCTGGGGGAGCAGGAGCAATCAGCTATGCACCAAAACCCAAGGCTTTTCAAACCTAAATATGGCATCTGATTATGTGAGGTTTAAATAAAAGAAGAGATGATACAGTCCTGTTTTAGGACTGTGTGTCCTCTTATTTTTGGTCCAGGCATAGAGACTTTTGAAAGTCCTACTGGGCACCTTGCTATGAGCTAAGCTGTGTGTGCTTCTTGAAAAGTCAGTTTGCTTTATCTCATCTCATTTTTTGGAGAAAGTAATATATGAACTATTTCTTTCTTTATTTATGTAATTTTAAATTAAGCACCCAGTGATTGCACTTCTTACTTCTGTCTTACCCCAAGAACAAACACTGGCAATACCTTTTAGTGCTAATATGACTGATAGAAACTTTTAATTTTTGTTTGTTTTTCTAACAACATTTTTTTCCTGCTCACATTTATAATCTTAACAAGAGAGAAAATGCTTATAGAGAAAACATGAAGGTATAGAAAGTCACAGAAGTGTAGTCAAGAAGAATAATGGGTATTAAATCAATATTTCTAAACATAACAACTAATAGAAAAACAGACTCATAGCCATTTGTTTTAAAAATATGTTGCTGCAAAACCATGTAAATGAATATTTAATTTAATAGTTTTTTCTATATCAAGTATAGTTCCTTTTATAAAAGCCCATGAACAATGACAATAATGCGCAATAAATATTAATAATTACCCATGATGGGTAATTAAAGTTTAATAATTAGTATGAAAGTCAAAATAACAAGAAAGAATCACTTGATCACATTCAAAACATTCAGTATTTGAAGGATGTTGTATAATCATTACAGCATAGGTTAATGATTGTCCATTTGAAGTCTGCACTCATTTACGTTCATGGTTATTGGAATGTAACAGTTGATAGAGCATTTCATGATAGAAAAAATTGAATATGTAAATATTATTCCAAATGTGAGTCCACCGTGGTGGGGTTATCTCTGAAAATGTAGTTCAAATTGGTGGTATTCTAGAAGGAGGTTGCTTTTTGAAGTGCCTTCATAAAACTGTGTTTAATTTAGGGGACTTAGGGGCAATATGCTGCACAGAAATAGAGAGATTTTCTATGTGTAAACACGACTCAACTGAACCAAACAGGTTTAGTCTAAAATACCCTTCTTCCCTAAAGCTGAGGATCTGGATCATACTTTCTGATACTTTGCAGAGTTACAGTTGTTTTATCTTTTGCAATATATTTTGGGGTTCTGAGCACTTTCCTATATGAAATTCCAGTCCTTGACACACTCCCAAAACACAGAAGAGAATCAGTTTATCAAAAATGTGCTTTGGCTCATGAGACTCACTTGGAATCATAGAATCACAGAATCATAGAACCCCTTGGTTGGAAAGGACCTTTAAGATCATCGAGTCCAACTGTGCCTGACCACCACTAAACCATGTCCCTAAGCACCTCATCTACCCGTCTTTTAAATCCCTCCAGGGAAGGTGACTCGACCACCTCCTTGGGCAGCCTGTTCAATAAAGATGGAGAGCAGAAGACAACCCCAAATACATCTCCCACAGGGTAGCGTACTGGCATTTCAAAAAATACTTAGTCATTTTTGAGGTCGTCTTGACTGATTTTTTTTTTTTTTTTTTTTTTTTTCTGAAAAAGGTTTTTTAAAAAAATTCTTCCTAAAGAGTGAACTTATTCTTAATAAAACGGGTTCATATTGCTGAATGCTATAAGTTTTTGTTATTAACAGATTTATAGGATACATTTTAATCCACAGTTCCTGCATCTTAGGTGTTCTTTTTGCTAGCAATCAGCATCTCTTCAAAGTCCTCCACATCTTCCAGGTTTTGAGCACTGTAACCACTAACCCACTTCTGTCTTATGTTCAAGGTGAGATTTGTGGTCAGCTTGACAAGTCACCTAAAAACTATTGTGGGAGGGGGTTTTTTCCTTATTTTTTGATTACTAGTAAGTTCAGTTTCCTGATCCTGTCATCCGTGCATCTGCATAGTAAAGCGGAAAGCACTCTTCTGCACAAATACAGTAGCACTTAAAACTTTTAAAATACTGTGATAGTACAAGGGGACTATAGCCAGGGACTTGTCACATGGTAATCCTGGTCTCTGAAGCCATTTAACAGAAACTAGTGAGGAGTAAGATGAGAGAGAAAACTACTAAACAAGGAAAGATATTTCTGAAACAACATCATTACTTAAAGTAATGACCAGTCTACGCCTTTTCATTGCTTCATGCCCTTTGGAACTATTGGTGGTCAAACTGTTTTGCAATGGGTTTATCTTTCCCATTTCATAAATGAGGAACATGAGACACAAGAGACAAGCTCGCTGGAGGAGGCAAAACAAGTCCCTGGCAGAGCCTGGGGAACCACAAGGATGTGAAATACCCATGAAAACCAAAATCACAGAATCACCGAGGGCAGAGCCTGGGGAACCACAAGGATGTGAAATACCCATGAAAACCAAAATCACAGAATCCCAGAAGGGCAGGGGCTGGAAGGGACCTCTGGAGATCATCCAGCCCAGCCCCTGCCAGAGCAGGGTCACCCAGAGCTGGTTGCACAGGAGCGTCCAGGTGGGTTTGAACATCTCCAGAGCAGGAGACCCCACACCTCTCTGGGCAGCCTGTGCCGGGGCTCAGTCACCCTCTCAGGAAAGACGTTTTTCCTCATGGTCAGACAGAACTTCCCGTGTTCCAGCTTGTGCCCGTTGCCCCTTGTCCTGTCGCTGGGCACCACTGAAGAGTCTGGCCCCATCCTCTTAATAAGCATTGGCAAGGTCCCCTCTCAGCCTTCTCTTCCTCAGGCTGAACAGTCCCAGCTCCCTCAGCTGGGTAAAAGAAGAGGGAGAGGCTTTAAGACAGTTGCAGTCTCCGTATCCAATGCTGGAGAAAACCCAGCATGACTGCATGACACACCTGCCTCTACACATTGATCTACAGGAGGCAGCAGCATTGTCCCACCCGTCCCAAACAACAAGCCTCTACACCGCACCGTCCAGGGGTCCCTTCGCGAGACCGCAGTGACTGTGGCACACGTGTCCTCCCACACTTGGGTAGGGACAATTTCTCATCCTTTTGGGAACCCTGTTGTACGGAGATGCAGGAGAAGGCAAATGGATCTCTGACTTTTTCAGGGGGGGCAGGAAAGTAAAGCTGCTCTTAGGATGTAAGAGCATCAGCAATCCCCACATGCTTTAGTTTAAGTAAAGCATGCAATAGGGGAAAAAGACTGAGGAAGTCTGTGCAAGTGAGTGAAATTAGCTTTTTCCTAAAATGGAGAATTAGAATGTTTCATGAAATTAATGGAAAGAGGATCTTAGAAAGAATAAAGAGGGGCCTGGATAAATTAAAGATTTTATCTGAAACCAAACTGGAGTAATTGACTAAATTAACTTGTCTTAAAGAGACATGTACTGAGACATTGCAAAATAAAGAAAAGATAAAAGGAAATTAGAGAGTGTAATATGGCATATAAACAGCACTGGGAAAAAACTGAAGGGAAAAGTAAGAATGCTGTTGTCAAAGGGGAAGAAGAAAGGCTTTACATGCATATAAGTGACTAAATGTACCATTTTATTTTTCAACAAGAAATATAAAAATCTTCCTGCTGTTTCCCAATAAAAAGAAATCAGTATTCAAATGACGTATCTCAGGGAGCAGTCTACAAACAAGTACACCTCACAGTCTTTTCAGGCTTACTTTATTTATTAATTAAAATTTCAAGAAATCACAAGAAGGCCCTGAGCAGAGATCATAATATGATGTTTTCTACGAATGTGTAGACTAAGCCAATACAGCTATTATAATATATATATTTTAATTTGGGCAGTATCTGAAGTGAATTGTGGGCGATATTTTTTTGATCAATACAATGATATAAAAAACAAATTCTGAGGTTTTTAAAGATACCTTTCATTTGCCAAAGCAGCCAGCACAAACCTGCTAAAGCAGTAGAAACCCTTCTGTGCGGTATGTTAGCAGAACACATATCGAGTGCCCTCAGTTTAGAAAATATTACTATCAAGGAATAATATTAATGATGCAAAACCCCTGCATAAACCAAGCAAAGCTTTTTGCACAACTCCTTCTTCATTCCTGATCAGAATATTAAAATAACAGTGCATTAAAGAATGGAGAAAAAGTGATTTTGTTAATCTTGCAGACTTCCTTTCAAAGCTTTTTTTTTCTTCTGTATACCTTACATTCCTTATGATCATTGCTATTTAATACCAGAGTTGCAATTAGGGCCCAAATCGGAGACTGAATACACTGTATTAAACGCTTTATGTATATATACACACATACATACCTATCTATATGCACATACACACATGCCTAAACACTTTCCTATGAGGCAGTAGGTTAAGAGCAACAGCTGTTGCTCACCTTTAAGGACCGAGCAGCTGGAAGGGAATGAGCATTTCAGTGACAAAGAAGGGTAGTTTTTCAGAGCCTAACTTCATAACACAAAGACGCAGTTTAATAAGTTTAAGGGATTTTTTTTTTTTTTTTTTTAATTCTAAATAATAATGTAGTCTATCATAAGGGTGGAGAAGCACCTTTAATTTGTGATGGGATCTAAAATAAAAAGGACAATTAAAATAAACATTTAACTGCTGCTGTTCATGTCAGTGGTGTCACTTCATAGAAATAACCTACTGCACAGAAAACACACAGCCTATTTTAATTTTTTTTGTGTGTGTGTGATTATATAGGAATCATGTTCAACAACTTAATTAATAGAGAGATGATAATGTTCTGCTATGATCTGACTGGTAATTTTTGTTCCAAAGAACTAAATCTATGCTTGCTGCTGCAAATGGATGCACACCATCCATTTTGTTGGGTTTCCTATACATCTTGCTTCAAGGAAGCCAGCTCTGCGATAGATCTGCGGCAGCAAAGCTTCACAGCTCTTAAGGGTGGAGAAAAACCCAAACTGAGGTCAGGAAAAGAACAAAGTAAAATTTTTCTCTTTGAGGATGGGGAATGCAATGCCACTCTGCTGGGAGGAGGCCTGCAAGATGTTCACTTGAAAGTTTATAATCTCTATATTTTTCATCCGAGCGCCAGGGTCATGAGGCAGAGGTGTCCTGGAGGCCTGTCCGGTCTTCTTGGCAAGGAGGGGGTCTACAGTGAGACCCTTCTCGCCGGAGTGGGTGGCTGGAGGGAAGGGTCCAGACCGTGCCCATCTGTGGGAGCAGTGCTCAGCATAGGACACCTAATCCAAATCAGTACCAGCACAATGTTAGCTCAGGGACTAGCTGTGAGCTCCATAGCACGATGGAAATGCAACCACAGAGCTGTTCTTCAGTATTTGCACATCCTGTGGATCCTCCCTGACAAAATTTGGCTTCTGTGGATGCACACTTAGGCAAGGTTTCCTCCTGGGGAAGCAGTTACATCTTTTTCTTGAAAGATTGTGGGAATTGAAGCAAAGTATTGTAATGTGTCTGAGCTGAAGGGACAAAGAGGCTGAGAGGGGTCCTGCTAGAAGTGCTGCCTTATCTGCAACGCTGTGGGAAGACCATCACACCTTGTTGCAGAGGTGGCCCCTCTTAGGCCAGTGCATGTCTTCAGTTCCTTGGAGGAGTTCTTAATTCTTTTTGTGGACAGACAAACACAGCTTTTCAGCCTATTTCAACAGGATGAGCTGTGCACTGATATTTTGGAGCTCAAGAACCCTACAGGCTCCTGGAGAACCAGCATGCTGGTTTGATATGAGACCTGTCCAAATCCTAGCTCCGGTAAGAATCAAAGAGATGAGATTTTTGTATCCTTCATTCTCCAAGAAGCTGGGGTCACAGCGGGAGAAGCAGTTGGCAGGGCCCACCTCTACAGCAGGTCTAGTGAGAGACAGAAGCAAAAACGACTCTTATGGTACTCTTATCCTTTTGGCAAGGGATGAGTGGTGGTGCTGGAATCCCAACATGTTTTTATTCTGCATTTGACAGGAGCACGCATTGTACCTTATACCCTCAGCCTTCCTGTTAATCCAAAATCCTACCAAAATCAAAGCCCCAGCAGCACTAGCTTTTGTTAGTCTCAATGAGATTTCAGCAGATTCTCACTCATAATGACTGTAATTTATGACACCCCTGTTTCTCCTTTTTCAATCTGTTCTTTTTCTTGGGGGCGGGGGGAGAATCTTTAGTCAGGTTCTGTGTGTATATATCTGTCAGAGTATGTCCCTCAAAATATTTTTAAGACAGAGGCTTAAAGCTTGTAAGAGAAGACAGTGGATATTAGTCCTCCCATTCAAGGGAAATCTTATTAATTAGAAACCTAAGAACTGACATGGGAAGGAGATCTTACATATAGGTGAAGCCCAGGAAAAATATAAATGCTCATCAACATCAAAGTGGTAAATATACCAGTGAGTAGTGAGGTAGTGAAGATGGGGAACTGAGGCAGGACTCTCCAAAGCATTTAAATGCCTCTTTCAAAGAAATGAATGGCATTCAAGCCAGTGAGTGGGTCGCTGGTGTCCTATTCAGAACCCTGTGACAAGGGAGGGACTCAAACCTGTATTTCCCAAGCCCCCAGCCACCGCTCCCGTAACTGGATGAGCTTTCTTTGCTGCCTCTTTTCACAACATCACCATGACAACAGTGGCTGCTCTCTTTTTGGCTGGTGCTCAGTGTGCATATTGATGGTGATCAACAATGAGGTACTACCACGATGAGTAAATAGATTAGACCCATGTGTTACCCTATGGTCAACACACACAATGAACAGATCTGTAGCCTTCAGATCACTGTTGTTATTCCTTCTCCCGAGTCCTGCAGTGTCCTTTCTACTGACACATAAGCTAGTATTTGACGATAGTATTATTTACATTTTTAATTACATTGTGTGTACTGGGTATTTACTCTGAGCACAAGTGGCAAGCTGTTTGGGAGCTAGTGTTTCTGCAGTGCTGCTAATTAATTGATGATAAATAAGTAAATAAAGAGCCTAGCAAAAGCAAAAGGAAAGACTATAGTCTGCTGCTTTCCTTTCCAGAAAACTCTATCCTCCCTATTTTTTTTTCTTTTCTTTTTTTCCCCCTGTTATCATTCACCTTTTAATTGAAACAAGTTTGCCATTTGGCTGTCAAACCTGCCCCCGTAAGCAATGCATGGCACTGAAAACTGGTCTAAATGTCTTTTCTTTGCTTTCTTTGTTTCCTGTACTGGGATGATGGGTCCTTAGGTTAGTCTGAAATTCCTTACACACTCATCCCCTGATAAGTCAGGTCTGGGAAATCTTCCATATGTGCCATCATTTGAAATTTAACTGAAGAACAACAAAGGGGAACAGTTGCAAACACAGGAAAGGAGCAAGAAGAGTTCCCCTGACTAATTTTTATTGAGTGAAATAATATTTCACCCCCTTCTCCCTAAGTAACCCCCACTTACACTGCACAGATAGGAAACAAAGTTTAATAAAGTGCAACCACGAGAGCTAGGCTTTCAAATGCTACACCTACGGACAGGGCAGGTTTCCCAAGAATGTCTCATTGAGTAAATTCTGGCCACTTTCATTATGTGACTAAGGCTTTCTTCAACCTATCAGCATGTACCTAAAGTCATGTTCATTTGCTTAGCAATTTTGCATTTAAAAATCTGGTCAAGACGAGACAAGCTATCCATTATAACATATGTTTAAATATGACTTAACCCAAAGAGTGTTTTAAGAGTGGCGGATAGCTGGTTCATGTTCATTAATAGATGGAGTAATCCAGCAAAGGAAAGGCCAAATTTGGGAGCTGAATTAGGTAGCAAATCTTTGCTTTCTAGAACTGTTGATGGTTTTATAACTGCTTGGCCTAGATGGGAACAATTACACAAAGGGCAGGCCCAGGCAATAGAGAACATCCCAATGAGTGCTAGTAGAGCCTGTAGTCCCACTGAAGAAACAAAGTAACCTCTAAAAGTCTTAGATGTGTAAAAGGACTACTGAAAAAGGAGGCAAATTTAGAAACATACCTAAAGAAGTTCCTGTATACATATATAGGCTAGATTCTGTGAGGATCAAGAACAAGATGTGACAAGGTCACAGCTCTCCGTCCCCAGGTTCTCACCTGCATTTGATGTGACTTGACAAGGAAATGACTGCAGTTTCTTTCTGCTGTCTTCATGATAGCTACATTCAGTGCTCTGCAGAGTGCAAAAGCCAAAGCACGTGAGTCTGCCCTTCATTATGTTCCTTTTGATTCATGAAGGTCAATCCATTAAAGGAACTTGGGCATCACAATGTCGAGCAGTGTGGTGACCAATTTTCGTGTAGCTACCTGCAAGACGGAGTTCTACTTGCCTATCAATAGAGGCAACAAAAGCCATCATATTCAGCAAAAACCTGCCTAATTCTGCTAGAAAAAGGGTTTGTTTCCTACCCATTCCCAAGCTTGCAAACCTTCCTGCACTGAAGCTGTATATCCCAGAACATTTCTGAATTAGACACACAGACCTTTTTTTTTCAAAGCTAGGTGAAACAAATGTATTAATCCTTTATTTTCAAAAACTTCCAAAAATAGTGTATTTATTCAAAAAGTGGGAATCTTAACTGAATCTATTCTCTCTTTGGAACTTTTTTAACCCATATTCAGCACCCTTTTGATAAGTGTCCTGGGTTGTGAAGTGCAGGGAGAAGTTCCCACAGCCTTTCTGGTCGAGGCTATTTCACTCTGCATGAATTTTCATCAATTCAGTTAAAGGAAAAGCACAGTTAAACACAGATCTATAGTTTAATGACAGGAGAGACTCATGTTCCCACTGCATTGAATACTTAATAGCGGGTATTGAAATATTTAGTGGCCTCCAGGTAGGAACCCAAACTCTCCCTCCCCTTATACCAGGTGAGTACCTTAACTAGGTTATGAAACAGCACAGTGTGATATCAAGATCTCTTTATATCCAAGATCCACACAGCAACACATACCCTGAAGAGAAAAGGAGAGGGGGAATGCCAGGAGTAGCTCAAATGCACATAGTAACTGCAACTTCCCTACTGAAGTGTGATGCACTTTTATTTTGGGCTTAAGGAATATTGAATTATTGGCTGCAAACTGGAATGGCCTGAGCCAGGAGGTCTGAGATCATCCATGCCCCTAGAACACCTTGATTAATTTATCCTACACTTTGCTTCCAATCAATCATAATCAATCACACCATGACTCCTGGGACTGTGATGTGAGCTGTGGAGTGCGATTGTCTGTGTCTTGCAAGAGATGTGAACCCTCCTGAAAGCAGAATCACTTCTCCCTGTAAACTGCTGGTTAGGATGTCTGTCTGTTACATGAAAGGTGTGGAGTGGGGACAGAAATGACCGTAGGTCCCTGGCAGTGGAGTACACTCTAGCTGAGGAGTGTACAAAATGGGCCTGCAGTACCTACTCTGAATTTGGCAGCTATGCTTTGTGCTCACATGCTTTGAAAACACCTACCAGATAGGCCTCTCTGAGCAAAACAAGTACAAAAACACATCATTTGTATTTCCCTTTCTGGGTTAAGAATGACATGCAAGACAAACTCGAAAGTCTTGACAAGAGTGAGGTACTTTTGAGCACTTGCTGTGTCTGGAGAACATAATTACTAGGCAGCAGCAGCATCAGACAACTGATGCTGACAACTAGCTGCCAAAGACCCTTATGAATCCCTTGACAGATCTGTGCCAAAATGCCGGCCAAGGAGCAATGCTTCCAGAAGCATTCACTGTAGAAGACCCTTGCTCTCAAGAAGCAGCTGGTTTATCCATGGAGAAGCAATAATTGGTTTGAAAGGATGTTGATGGGCCACTGAGGTTTCAAGTTTATCAAGGTATAAGAGGGATTAAATTACTGGATTTCTATGTTCATACCTGAGGCCCAGCTTTAAGATTTAGGTTATTAAATCAGATTCTGCGTTTTCATTTAAAGGAAAACAGCAACAAGAACAACAAAAAAATCCACCCACACATTTAAAATAAAGAAAAAAAAAAAGTCAAAACAAAGAGATGGAGTGACACTCCAATCACTGGAATGTAACCAAATGAAACCGTGTGATCCTATGCAGGGAATATTTGCTGCTGTTTGCTCCTTAGTTAATTAATTATTGCTGGCAAGTTGTGCAGGGTGTGGGCCTGTTCTTGGCTGCTGCACTCTATGTTTGATGCTGAGGCCAGGGGAACTCCAGAGGGTATTGTAAAAATTCCTCGCCTTGGGAGTGAAATAGAGAAAAAACCTCTGCATGCTCGCTGTTGTTGTTTCAAATCTTGTCCCCCATGGTAATTTTATGATGGTCCTTGATGCTCTAAACCACCAAAGATGGAGGCTGCGCGTTTTCCCATCTAAAAGATGTTAGGGAAACGTATAGCAGGCATATCGCCGTTGAGTTCAGGGGAAAAGGGAAAACCCAGAATGGGAGTTCGGATGCTCGTATGGGCGATAGCACATCTGGGCTTCATTCCCCCATTTGTTGTAAAATGTCTTTATGACCTCAGCCAAATCACTTAGGGATAGGTTATTAAAGGGATTTAGGTACTGAAATCCACCATGACATTTTCAAAGTTGAAGCTCAGGCACTGCCTTGTCTTTTTCCTCCTCGCTAGTGCACAAAACTCCTGGGGATGGTTAAACAAACCTTCCTGCTGGAGGCTGTGGGGCTTGAGAGAAGCTTTCCCCCACCACGTCCCTCCTAGTTGCTTTTTCTTGTCTTCATGCAATTCACGCTGATATGGGACCGAGAGTAAAACTGGATCGGACAGCCAATTCTGCTGAAAAGTAAGCAGTCAAAATGTCACCACAAATGATAACAAAAAGAATTTTATCCATTTGGACTAAAATCTTAGTCCAAATGGATAAAATGTGATTGTTCACCATGTCACACCACTATTATGTGGTAGAAAAGACTGAGGCTGAGTAGGGGCAAGAACTAAAAATGTGGACGAGAAAGGTAGGACCAGCTTGTATCATCAGCACAACCACTAAAACCAGCTTGTTTTACTTTTTACAGGTTAATTTTTGTGAAAAAACTTAAGAGTTTTTACAGTGTGGCTGCTAACAAGGTGATTGAAAATGCACCTCAAGTCTTGTATGCTCCAAAAAATGTATATTTAAGGTCTGACAATTAATTTACCTTATACATAATATATGAAAAAATGGGGTAAATAAGTATCTCAGTCACAGAATAGCTGAGGTAATTCATGATAGTCAAGTAAGAGTTGAGTGATTTACAATAAAGTCAAAACAACCCCAATGAAAGCTGAAAACAATTTCAACTTTCCTGGATGAAAATTAGAGCTGATTAAAACTTTGGATTTGTTTTATTTCCTATTCAACCCCTTTTCAGTATACCTGATTTGATTAAAATCATGCTTTTTCTGACTTAAACTAATGGCCAAACCGGGTTAAGTATTCTCAGGTTAGCTGTTTTTAAACCACAATAACTGCCCATATAGACACAGTTCCACTAATTAAACATATGAATTTAATGTAGTTAATTTATGCAAGTTCAGCTCAGACGCACAAGTGGTTATGATGGCATAATAAGTTGCGGTGCTTTACTTGACCTATGATTCAACTGTCCCTGTATGTGCTTTTGAGCTTTAGTGAGAGACATAACAATAAAAAGAAGTTTGGCTTAGCACAGGAAAGGGAGTTCTGCTAATTCAACTGCATATTTCAGTAAGAATAAATATAGTGCAAATATGAAATGAGTGTTAAATACATTGTCTATTAAAAAAAAAAAAAAGTGCTTTATATTATACTAAGAGGTGCAAGAGATTTCTTAGCTTCTTAGGGGAAATTATAGCTGAACACAAGTTTGGGGGATTTGTTTCCTGTTTGATATTTTTTTCCCCACTGAAACTTTATTTAAATTGAAAAAGCAAAAGTCATTTTAGGAAACTGAAACAATCTCATTTAGCAAAATTAAAATGCTGTTTTAAAATCCATTTAGCAAAAACTTTCAACAAATGTTTTCTCAAAATGGCTATTGAATTTTTTCTTTACTGACCGAAACCAGATGCCTGCTAAGTCAAAGACTGAAGACTTCATTTTTTGTTTAAAGAAAAACCTGAGAAATTGCGTCTGGGCGGGGGAGTGGGGGGGTGGGGAAGTGTCTGTGGGGAAATTTGGACAAAGTGAACAGCTGTTCAATTTCTTCACTGCAAAGCAGAAACAACCTCAGCCCTTCAGAATTCTGATTTCTTCACCTTGTCACTTTTTACTCCCTCTGATGAATAATATTGAAAAACAATGGGTCCTCATTGACTGAGGTAGGTGAAGTTATCTCATATATTCCGCCCTGGTACAGGAAAAAGGATCATAAGCTTGAAGACTGCAACCAACTTTTTTTTTTTTGTTTTTTTTTTTTTTTTCTCCTGAGTGCATAATGTTCGTAAGCAGGCTCAGCTGAGCTGACTACCTGTTTGAAATGTTGAATCTGCAATACTTGACCAGAAAGTAGAGAATATGACCCCAAAAGAAAGATTTTATTTCTCAGCCTCAGTCGGTCAACATTGGTCAGATTTACAGAAGTCTCTTGAAAACAGGCAGCGGCTGCTGACTCGGAGGTTACACTCCGCTTTGACAGAATGAAATTAGTTGCAGTTGGGCACGATACGTATTTCTGGTCCAGTCTTGGACAAGAACGTCTCCTGCAGTAACCCAAAGGCTTTGAAGCTTCATCTAGAGAGCAAAATCCCCAAGGGAAAGGTCACAATTGAAGAGAAGCAGCAGTGTTCTGATAAACAGGATAAGGGAATTTTAGAAACTTCAAGACTTTTTTTTTTTTTTTTTTCTTCCTTCCTTTCCGGCCCACACAGGTATTGCTTGAGGCATCAGTCCTAGAAAAATTAGGCTACTGTAAGATTTATTGGCTGAGAGCAGAGTTTACATTACATTTTCTCTCATCACTTTCTCCTGGTGTAATTGCCTATGCATGCACAGTCCTGGCTGCAAACCGTGTGGTCTGATCCTTGGGTGGCTCATTTTGGGAGCGATCCAGCTGAAGGTTGATATCACCCATGGGCAGCTGAGTCCTTTAAAAGGACTCAGAAGCTTGGGACTTTGCAGGAAGATAATGCGGTACTTTGGAAGAGGAGCCCCTCATTACAGGGCTTTTGAAAACACCATCTCACAGTTATTTATTTCATATAACTGTCGTTTTCCTTCAAGTCTGATTATTTTTACTGTAATTTTCTTTCATCAGCAGCCACTGTAATTGATATAAAATATCTGTAGATGTAGTCTTGGTTGTGAAATTTGTGGTTAAATCCTTGAGTGAATTTTTTTTTTTATTTTTTTTTTTTTTTTTTTAATAAATTCCAGTAGGCCTAGAAACTGTGGCACAGGGTTTGCAAACGAAACACTCAATTTCCACTGGAAACACTGGATTCAAGTTTGCAGAAGTGTTATTGATTGTGAAAGGTGATCTCTCAGTTCTTCCCACAGCACCCCAAAGAGGCAAATCCATGCTAGCAGGTACCAACCACAGTACTCACAGAACATCTGTGGGGCTTTTTAGCCAAGATTATGACTGGGCAGGGATAAAGATCAGACACTGCGCAATGACAATATTTCTCAAGCCCCTATATAAAGGATTTTACAGTGAAAATATTTTATCAACTCTGAGAACTCATGATTCTGAAACTAATGTCGGTGGCTGGAAAATTTCTATGTGGCCTTTAAAATACACTAAGCACCTATGCATTCGCACCTATTTTGTGCTATGATTTAATCCTTGAATTTATCCTTACCTAAATGCAAATGTCAGAGGAAAAAAAATCCTAATCGAGTCTTTGCTGATAAAACCAGAGCCAGACCTCAGTGTTTGACCTGTGCTAAACAGTCTTAGCATTTTAGCTCATTTCCAGCACTGAAGTGTGATGCAGAGAAAGGTGAAACCCAAATTATTTCCTTTTGTAAAAATTACAGTCCTGTAAAGCTACAATAACCGTTCCTGAAACAGCAGAAGGAAAGGCGGGCCACGCCGCTTCAAAGACCATTTATATTATTCTTATTGGTTCCTTGAAAATATTTCATGACACATGAACCTCTCAAACAGTAGGAAGACATACAGCTTTGAAATAATAACTGGGGGAAGAGGGTAAACCGAGCCATATTTATTCAAGCATTCCAGGTGCCCTCTGCAATTGGTGACCTAGTCAAGTATGAGAAACAATACAATCCCAGGGGCCTGCCGCCAAAAAGATCCACAGCCTCTAAATGCATTAAGACATTAATGTCTACTTTGGGATCAGTTCTCAACTTAACAGGTTAACCTCTGGCCCACGAGGGAATAAGCAGCAAACAAGATTTAGCCAAAGCTTGTACTCAGAGGGTAATTGATAGCTGCAGCCCACCCATCTGATACATTTTTTTGATGGAGATAATTTTCCTCTCATAAGGGAACTATCCATAGAAATAATTTAAGTTGACGTCTCAACACTAAATCAAAATGCTGTGGTCTGACATGGGTACTGCTAGATGATCTGAGCCTTTCCAGCTGAAGGACAGAGGGGAGTTACTGTGGGAAGAGAGAGAGAGAGAGAGAGAGAGAAACCTTGGTTTACTATTTTTGTCATTTTTGGGGAGGAAAGTTTCCATTTCAACAGCAAATAAGTTTTCTTTGGTATAATAAAAAATCACTCCTTTATTCCTCTCACAATAGATCTCCACAAAATAAGGATTTGTATGGAATTTTGGGGCAAGTGGTTTTGGGGTTTTTTTTTGTTTGTTTGAGATTTTTGGGTTTGTTTTGTTTTGCTTCGTTTATTTGGGTGTTTTTTGGTTGGTTTTTTGGTTTGCTTTTTGGTTTTGTTTTGTTTTGTTTTGTTTTATTTTTTAAAAAAATAAAACACAGTTATTCTTCTGAAGTGTACAGAACTGTTAATTAATTTTTTAGTACATTAGTGTAGCAAAATTTGCCTGAGGAGACAACATTGATATGGACTCTTCTCTTCTCTTCTCTTCTCTTCTCTT
>JMFS01101777.1:0-16215 GCA_000699545.1 Podiceps cristatus | reverse complement strand
CCAGTTACTATTTGGGGTTAAACCACAACAAACATGTAAATGTCAATTCTTACATCTAATAGTCATAGTTCATGATACTGAAGCTGTTCTGGAAATGCTGGAGAGGCATAGAGCCCTGAAGAGGAATTTAATTGAATTAACAGAATGAATTCAGTGAAAAAAATTTGACCTTTTTTTTTTTAAAAAAAAAAAAAGATATCTAAGAAACACTTTCAACATCCTAACAAAATACCATAGTTCAGTCTCAAAATAAGCTGAGAAAGGCCTAATATATACTGGGAAAGCACCTCAGGATTGCAACAGCAGGGTCTCTTCTGACCTCCTTTAGCAATATGGCCTGGGCTCCTTAGAATGTTTTTGCAGAAGTACTAAAAGGAGGTTACTAGTGTTAATAAAGTGTCCTGCTATTTTCTTATTTGAAGCAATTGCACAGGAATTAATAGCTCCCTGGAAGCAACAACACTCAAGAGGTTAAAAATTTGCCATCTTATTTGTAGGCTATTCTTCATCACAGCATCTGAATGAAAAAGGAACCCAGGGGATTACAGACAAAGTACAAAGCATGTGTTTCACTGTATGATCAATAGATCTAGTGATCCTATTTCTTCATTCTAGACTACACTACACAAACTACAGTCAATAAATAAAACATTGAAGTGAGTTGAATGTTTCAGCTTGCTGGACAAGAGAGTGCATGCATGCGTGTTTGGCACACGCATCTGAGAATTCTGCAGTCTTATACAATCTTTGCTAATAACTGAAAAACATGCAGAATCAAAAACATGTGTTTTCATATTAACCTGAAATCGTCCAAAATTTGATGCCTAAAATGTGACATTGTCCTGTATTTTTTGTGTTCATACTGCTGAGCCACCTCTACATGTTCCATACAACAGAAACCGAGTCCCAGCTGTTTAGTGCTGTTGACTACTCCAGAACACCTCTGATACTCCTAAAGTCTTTTTCCTTGAGGGTGGGTTTGAAAGTCTGAAAGCCAGACTTTCTGCTTATCCCAGCATGGTGAGTTTCAACAGCTCCTTCATTTTGAAGGTAGTGACAGGATAGTTAGGATTCCACTATCTAGCAGTTTTAGGTGAAAACTACTTTTGCCTAAGTACTTGGCTGAAGCTTTCCTACAATCTGTATTCTCTAACAGAAAAACAGCTCAAGACATACTATAGAAGAACCCCAAACATTTACATATCACTGTGATGTAGCTGAATTATTTTTTTTTCAAAGTATCCTTAGACATATTGTGATATGTTAAATACTCAATCTCACTGGAAAGAAAGAGAGAGAAAGAAAGTACATTGTGGAAAAGTCATCATGAAATGATTCAAAAAAATAGAGATTTTTATCCTGTCAGATACAAATCTGAACACTTAGAATAGTGCAAGGAACAGGATGAATACACACCTTAAGAAGAGGAGGGCTTGAGACAGTATTTCTGGTTTGGGGGAGGGGGGGTGGGAAAGTCAGGTGTAAAACAAGTGAGAGAGAAATTTTAATAGCTAGTTTATTGGAAAGCATGACTCCAACACTGCTCCCAAACGGAGGCTTACACATCCCCACTCATCACACTTTCTGCTTGGAGAAGTAAAACCAATTGTAGTAGGCTCCCCACCTCCCTGACATGCAAACAGTAGGAGAGTGATTGTTTTGTTTCCCTAGACATGCTGCTACCCTAGACTACAACCTACATCCCAGAGTCCTGAAGGAATTGGCTGGTGTAGGACCCTGAGCACCACTGACCTGTCAGCCTCACCTCTCTGCCTGGGAAGATCATGGAACAGATCTTCCTAGGAGCTGTGCTAGGGCACATGGAGGACAAGGAGTTGGCTTGACACAGTCAGCATGGCCTCACCAAAGGCAAGTCTTACCTGACCAACCTAGTGGCCTTCTCTGATGGAGCAACTACATCTGTGGACAAGGAACGAGCTATAGATGTCATCTATCTGGATTTCTGTAAGGCCTTTGACACGGTCCACCACAACATGCTTCTCTCTAAATTGGAGATATGGATTTGATGGATGGACTGTCTGGTGGATGTTCGCATCCAGAGAGTCAACAGGTCAATGTCCAGATGGAGATCAGTAGCAAGTGGTGTCCCTCAGGGGTCCCTATTGGGACCAGTACTGTTTAGTATCTTCATCAGTGACCTAGATGGTGGAATCAAGTGCACCTACAGCAAGTTGTGGATGACGCCAAGCTGAGTGGTGCAGTTGACATGCTTGAGGGATGGGATGCCATCCAGAGGGACCTGGACAAGTTCGAGAGGTGGGCCTGTGTGAACCTCATGAGGTTCAAGAAGGCCAAATACAAAGTCCTGCAACCCCCACTATCAATACAGGCTGGGAGTCGAAGGGATTGAGAGCAGCCCTGCAGAAAGGGACTTGGGCATGCTGGTGGATGAAAAGCTGGGCATGAGCCAGCAATGTGCACTTGCAGCCCAGAAGAGCCCAGATGTCTCCTGGGATGCATCCAAAGCAGCATGGCCAGCAGGTTGAGGGAGGGGATTCTGACCTACTCTGCTCTGGTGAGACTCCACTAGCAGTGCTGGGTCCAGCTCTGGGGCCCTCAACACAAGACATACATGGACCCCTTAGAGTGGGTCTACCTATCATGATCCCCACCACCACTCTGCTGTTAAAATCAGAAGTTGGGGCAGAATAAAAGTGTCATTACAAGGTGTGAGCTGTACCTATCCAGAAATTCCAGAATTTGTTTGGGTGCTGTATTTTGTGTTGTGTCCAGAACAGTTTGAAAGAATGCAAACTGAGCTCTCAAGGGCAGCAACTATGGGGCTTTGATGGACAGCCTCATGCAGAGACATACTCTGTTTCATGTGATAGTAAGTGGGAACAAGCACTGCTGACCACCTACAGGAAGGCCTCCAGAGTTATTGAGGCTCAAGGCCAGTGTGCATTTCTGAATTCACTGCCGTTCAGCTTGCTTCACAAGGAGGCAAAAGATCATAAACCAGTAGTGTTCAGTCTTACAGAATGCTAGGTACTCCCAGTAATTCTAGAGGGCTAATGATAGAGAGCAAGTGAGAAGCACTCATACAATGCCTTGTTTAAAAGAATAAGAATCCTTGGGCTTTGTGTTTGGAATAATCCAATGGAATTTGTCAATAAGAGAAAAGGTTTAATGATCTACAGACTAGAAACTGTAGCATATTTAATATTTATTTTCCTGTACTTGAGGGACAAGAAGAACAGGTTAAAAAGCTGTACTAACTTTAACACATCAGAAATATCCACACTCCTTTGCCAACCACAATTGCAAATTATAGTCATTTTGAGGGCTGCACTAATGCATTGCAGGAGCTCTGGAAAGCAGAAAACTGTTAAAGTACAGTGAAGTTTGATGACACCCTCAACAGACTCAGAATTGTGGCTGGACTTATCACACAACTTCTCCTGCTGGGTAATCTAGCTGCAGAGTCCTGCAAGTGCCTCTTTATTGCCATTTACTGGCAGCAGGAAGAGTTACAGACCTTAGGTACAGAACCTTGAGAATATAAGAAGAAACGTTAGCAATGACTCCAACTAGTCATCTCTGGAACTGTAAGTATCAAACTCTTATCGTGCAAATACTTCACTGAACAGCTATAGCTCTTCAAGGAGGCACTTGTGCATAGTAATGCCGTATCAATATCCCACAAACCAAGTCTGGACAAGCTGGGATCACTGATGGCTTTGCACTGCACTATGTAGACTGTGATTCCCTAGTTCAGGTGCGATAACTGCTTATCTTAGTTCTCCAAATTCAGTTCCCTGAATGTTGCCCAATAGGGTTTCTGTCACAGGAGCACAGCAGTAATGTGCAATCAATCAACTCACTTTAAAAACCTTTAATTTTTTATGCAGCTGTTTTGAACAGCTTCACTATGATTTCTTTTTGATCAATAAAAGATAGATCAAGATTCATTGAAAACAGCACAAGAAGAATATTCAGAGCCAGATGGATTATTACTTTTCTCCCTTCAAATATGGTGAGATGCCAAATATTACAACTGCATCATCCTCTCATTTGAAAAAAAAAAATGTGGAGGAAAATAAGATATTTGAGACCTTAATTTGACATGGCAATGAAAACACTGTTGAGACAAAGCAGAGATGGTACAGAAGCCTTTGAACAAGAGGAAAAATGAGACTTTGTAAAAGGGAGTTCTCAGCTTCTTATCTCTGGAGTGAGGGAGAAAAAAGGTAGCCAAAAGAGGGTAGGAAAGGGGCTCCAGGTTAAATCTGATTCCCTTTCAGGGCAAAGTTTCTATTTTTTTAAATATTCCCAGAGAAATCTGGCTACAGATGCTAGTACAAGATTTATGGTTAAGGAGAAGCATTTGTGTCATAGTGAGCATAGGTTTGGAAAAGCAGCTATTTTTCATTCAAAAGTCATAGTTATCAACTCCAAAAAGAATACAACTTCACTCATTTTCACTAACTGATCTTCTTAACAACTTGGAGATTGCATAGGCCAAGAAATACAGAAGGACTATGAAGGGAAACAGCAGCTCTGAATAGAAATGTTTGTAATGTTTCAATCTGCATCTCATATGATATAGCTATTGAATTCTTAAGGCTAGTCTGCAACTTTGAGGTTCAGAACCTCTGTCACATGAGCATGAGGTCCCTCACCTTATTCATGGACATATTCCTGTATTGCACAGTTTTCAGATGGTTTTCCGCATTACACAGTTTCACTGAAGCCAGAGGGCTCCAGGCAGAAAAAAGTCCCTGCAATTCTATCAAATGGATTCAGCAACTTTCCAGAAGTACAGAATGAGGCCATATATTTCAAAGTATTCAGAGACTAGTGATGTAGTTTTCTTTATGTGAGTATAGTACATAGCACAGTAATTTTTTTATTAGGTCTCTAGGTAATACTGAAATACTCATATTTATATTACGCATGATAATGCTTCATACTATGCAATGAATACTTAGCATGCATAATGAACTTCTAAAGGACTTGATTTAATCTTAACATCTTCCTATAAAACAAAGCAAAACAAAAAGAATACACACAAGAACAAATTTTGACCAACTGTATGCTCCAGCCAGGAAAACACTTTAGCATCTGCTTTATACCTTCTCTGGGGAGTCTTTCTATGCTTAAAATTAAGCAGTTTCTTAAATGCTTTGCTGGATTAGCTCCCTAGAGCAAAACCACAAGATTCTACAGTTTGTCACAATATTTCTGATTTAATGAGTCCCTGTGCTTTTGTCAATTGGCATCTGAACATTAATGTTTTCCAAGTGTAGTTGTTGCCTGAGTGAATATGGGTAATAAAAATCAGCAGTGTTGCACAAAAATACTTGATTCTGTCCTTTCATTTGCCATGAAGGTATATTTTCTGAACCCAATTAATAGTGCAAGTTAATTGTTAGGTAGCAGCTGCTGTAGTATTCTTGAAGAGTTTCTGAACACAGTGTTAGAAGAAATTATAATACCAAGGTGTTGAAGTACTATGCATATCTTCTCTCTTTTCTTCTGTGGTCATTATTTTAATGAACAGGTTTAGCTAACACCTCTCAGGAAAGGTAGGTATTAACAGACCCAATTACAGTAATATCCATAACTAATCAAGAGCTATGAAGTGTCTCAGCAGGGAGTCTAACTCATAGCCTACAACTGATCTATACAGAATTTGTATGTGGGAATGAAATGATCTAATTCCTCCCAAATACAGCTTAAGGCATTGTGAGCAGTTGGAGCGTATGCTGCGCTTTCTCTACTGTCCCCTAATCCGCTAATCCACTAAATTAAGACCTTGGTCCTACACAGGATAAAGAAAATCCCAAACAACAAAACACTTAGTCCTTCTTCCCCTTTTTGGGCTCAGTATCCATAGGCTCTCTTTCTTGTTTGCACTACTTCAGTCACTACAAGCTCTAGCAATAGGAACATTACATGGTTACTATATTGTTATGTTCTTCTCTAAACAGCAACTGGTAATAGTTAGAAACAGGTTACAGGATTAGGGGTAAATTTTTGGTATGGATATTTTTGTGTTCTCACTCTGGTAGGTGCTGTATAAAAATAAGTAACCTAGAAATTCTGCAATTGGAGCCAGAATAAAGAGATGAGACCAAAAGGTTATTTTAAATGTATACTCCTAATTAGCTAACTAAATGCAATTTGTATACACCAAGTTCCAGTGAGCTTAAAAATTGCTTAGAGAAAAATTTGGCTAGGAACATCAGAATTTGACCTTCCTTCTTTGACCCCATCCCCCTCCACCCCCTCCAGTGTGCCAGCACCACCATGTAAGCTTATTGGTATAAGAAAAAAAAAGAATTTGTCACATCTAAGTCATGTAAATATAGTAAAGATCACAAGCAAAAATGTGTTTCATTTTGTTTTACATTTGAACTACAAGTTTAGGATAAAAAATGAAAACAACATTAGCTGCAGGAAAAGCTTTCTGAACAGCTTGAGAGATGAGATAATACTACAGGACACTTAATTTTTTTTTTTTTAAAAAGGGATTTTTTTTCAAGGTTGAGTTTTCCCTTGAGCTAAAGGGAGCACAATTGTTTTGAGGACTGCAATGCAGACTGTGTCATGTTCCTTAAGAAGCGAGAAGAAAGAAAAACAGTTTCCTGTGTTGTTGTTAGTAGAAAACAAGAAATCAAAATAAGTGATGGATAAAAAGTAAAAAATCCTCCTGTCAACTCCAACTTGGGCAGTAAAGCCAGCAGAGACATTCTGGCATAAATACCACAACACTCAAAATTATGGTACTTAGGGCACCGCGAAGTACTGCTCCCTTTGACAGCAGACAGGATCTGTCTGAGGCACTGTACAGTGTATCAGATATAAGAGAGACAGGTTAAAGTTGGAGTAGTTAAATACAGATAGAGACTTCCCCCCTTTCCTTTCTGCTCTTGACATCTAAACTAAGTTCTTGTTTCGGATGGGATAGAGTAAGTTTTCTTCACAGTAGCTAGGATGGGGATATGTTTTGGATTTTTGGTGAAAACAGTGATAACCCACCATCATTTCCTTATTGCTGAGCAGGGCTGACACAGAGCCAAGGCATTTCTGCCTCTCACCCCACCCATGAGGAGGCTGGGGGGCACAAGGAGCTGGGGGGGACACAGCCGGGACAGCTGACCCCAATGACCCCAGGGATGTCCCACGCCATACGTCGTCATGCTCAGGGTATAGAGCTGGGGGGAGAAGGAAGAAGGGGGGGACATTCAGAGTGATGGCGTTTGTCCTCCCAAGTAACCACTATGTGGGATGAAGCCCTGCTTTCCTGGGGGTGGCTTTAACAACTTGCTTGCCAGTGGAAAGTAGCAAATTTGCTTGCGTGTGCAGTTGTTGCTTTACCTATTAAACTGTCTTTATCTCAACCCCTGAGTTCTCACTCTTCTGATTCTTCTCTGTCTTCTCCGATTCTCTTTCCCATTCCACTTGGTGGGGAGTGAGTAAGCAGCTGTGTGGTGCTGATCTGCCTACTGGGGTTAAGCCACATGGTTTAACCCCAAACAGTAACCAGGCCACACAGCCACTCGCTCACCCCTCCCCTCCCCAGTGGGGTTAGGAGGAGAAAAGGAGAGAGAGAGAGAGAGTGCTCACAGGTTGAGAAAAACACAATCTACCAAGCCAGCAAAGGAAAAGATAAAAATACATTCATAATAATAATAATGTAAAATAATAACAGAATATATAAAATGAACAACGCACAATTTCTCACCACCTGAGGACTGATACAGCCCATCCCGAGCAGCAGGCAGGGAGCAGGGATATTGCCCCACAGCCATCCCAGAACAGCAAGTTCCAGAGAGCACAAGGGAACAGACAGGAAGACACAGGCCTGAACAAAATAAAACAAGAATAAGATCACAAGAAAGGAACACAAACAGAAAGCAAACCGAACAAGGAACCCAAACTGGAAAGAAAAGGGAAAGGGGCTGAGGGCAATGGCTGACCCACACTTATCCCAGCCATGCCGTCTATGGGATGGAACACTCTCTTTGGCCAGTTTAGATCAACTATTCTGGCTGTGCCCTCCCAAGTGTTTGAACCTGCACATCAGCAAAACTTGGGAAACTGCTAAATGTCCTTGATCATTCGGCAGCAGCGTGCTGTTGCCTTGTTTCACATACCAACTCCAAAACACAGGAGCTGCTTAAGACAAAAACTAGCTCCGTCCTGGCTGAAACCAGGACAACACAACAGGCACCAACCCATGGGCTCTCAGCAGTAGACATGGACTGACTCCAGATCTGATGTAAAGTGGAAGATTTTCTATATCACCTCTGTGCATAACCAGTGAGAACAGACATAAGCTCATGTAAGGGGTAATAGCAGTGTCAGAACTCATATCTCCAAGCTAGGTGAAAGTGCCGACCTTTGGATGAGTGAACTGAGAAAAGGAAAGAAAGACGACAACTGCTGATTTTGGAAGTGTGTTCACGGATGAGTGAACTGAGAAAAGGAAAGAAAGACAACTGCTGATTTTGGAAGTGTGTTCATGCCTATTCTTGCTGCTAAATAAAGGAAACTCCGTGAGCTAAAATCCTGAAAGGGACAGCAGACCTGAAGCTGCATACAAAACACTGCTAAACCATGACTGTGTTTCAAAGAAAATTTTTTTAATTTTTCAATTTTCTTAATATAAACACATTTAACACATTACCAAAAGGCCAGCAGTTGCTGCTTCAGCCTAAGACCCATTAGCATAAACTTCATAAATTTGATTGCCACCTTAAAGTAACACAGTTGCTTTACTCAAAGAATTTCAAAACCAGGCCTACTGCACTGAACTGTTTGGCTCGAAGTAACAGCTACACTTGTGCATTTGTAGGCCTAGCTTCTCAAAAGTAACAAAGCCCTTCTCAAAGCTTTAATTCTTAGTTGTCTACTTAGACACATCAAGAAAATCTGGTCACTTCCACTGATTTTTTTTACCATACAAAGAGTCCAGGTACATAGGCCTATAGGAAGACATTTCTTTCAAAAAAAGATCTTTCAGAGGTAACAAAAGCACAAAGGGGTATCATTAAGATGCTTGCCTTTTCTTTTTAATAGGAAAAAAATGGAAAAATTAGAAGTGAAACTAGCAATTCTTAACCAGCTTTGAAAGTAGCCAAATTGTTTTATATCAGGTCCAGTTGCCACAGTACTTGCTTCCTAGGGAATAAATAACCCTCTATTTAGGAACTGTATCTTAAAAAAAAAAAATGCATATTAGTACAGGAACTGCATATTTACTGATGGAATTTGAGTTCATATTTTGCAACACAACTGTGTGTATATATATTCTTAAGCAAAGGAAGCTAGTGGTTATTTTGTGTCTTAAGGACGCACCACTGAAGAATTAGGTCATAGGAAATTATTTCTAAATAAATCCTTTTCTTTCTCTAGGTCAAAATAGCTTTGACATCCTATACATTCATGGTGTTCATAGAACTTGGTCTACATTGTCTTCTATAGTAATTTCAGAGGATGGTGCACTGTACTAAATAACAGAAGCAGGAAAACACTTCATCCACACAAGCAGGTTTCCTACTTCCAAAGCCATAAACACATCAAAAATAACCCCCTTCCTACTGACCAGCTTTGTTTAGTAGTACTGCACAAATTTTAGGCCCAGCCTCTTCCACCAGTTTGACTGCTTCTGAGCATAGGACTGTTTTCAGTGACTCATCTTTCATTCTTAAGAAAAATAAGCACATCATCCAGAAATGTAGAATGAAAACAGCTCTACATAAATGCTTAACTTAAACTTTCCATTTTAATTGTGTTTAACTGCTTATTAAAGCAAATCACCCAGTCTCTCTGTTATCTTCTAGAATTGCATGAAATGCAATACAATCAATGAGTTAATTGCACGGGTCATCACAGTGCAGATTGAAATGCCAGTCTCTTGTCCTCTCATGAATATCTCCCTTTATCTTCCCAGGAGGAGCATGTATCAGCCTTTTTGTCACTAGTCACACGGTACCATCATAAAGCACATTACTATGTCAAGACCTAGAATAATATAATCCGGCATCAGTTCACAAAAATACATCACACCGTGTTCAGCTCATAGTCAGCTACCTGATCTCTGTGGATTTTGAACCAGCATGTTTGAAACTGTGGAACTGTCAAGCAAAGGCCTGAATATATATACATAGATATAGGCCTATAATATACATACTAAAAAAGGATGTAGAAGTTTTTTTCCAACGTAGCATCTAAACCAGCAAATACAGATGCACAAGAAATAATCAAGAATAGATATGTAAGAAAGTTAAAAGAAGTTTATTTCTAATTACTTATTTAAGTTAATCAAATGTGATCAACTGCTATGTTTTTCTTCAAGTGACAGGATTTATTTATTAATTTTCATTAAAACTGACTCTTTTCTCAACCACTTTTAAGGATTACTATCTCTTTCTGCAATAATCTGACAAGATGTCATGAAAGATGATAGAAAATATTATCCTGTCTTCAAAAGTCTTAAACATAAACAAGGAATAAATGAGGGCATGAAATGATTTATGCATATGAATACAACCACAGTTACTTATCAGGTCTGCACTCATAAATATTTCATTAACGCAATTTCTACTGAAGTCTGAAATTCCAGTGAGTTTACAGTGTCATTCAGTAGAAAGCCTAGGTTTTAGCATTTCGGTTTATTAGTTGTGTGTCATTGGTTAGATTTTATTCACTGTCTGGAAATTTAAGGAACAAAGAATTTAAAAAAAAGATTGTTTTTAAAAGCACAAATAAGTGATAGTTAATATCCATGGAGTGTCAAAAGATTCAAAATCCAGATTCTTACCAGGGCATGGTTTCTGAACTCTTGAATTCCTTTGGAAAATTCAACTACAAGTGTCAGAATAAAAATGGAAAAGCTCTTTCTGTTTGAGTTCTGTCTGATGCCATTACTGATAAAATACACGTGGTTACTCTTGATAATATGAAAGAGAAAGTATTGCTGAAAAGAGTGTATTACCTTCTGGTACACACATGAGGCGCAAAATGTTCTGAAACTATACTGGGAACTGAAGACAACGTCACCCAGCCTGATGCTAAGATGCAAGTCTTGATTGCAGGTTTATCAGGTGGCTAAAGGAAAGGAGGAATTCCTGAAGGAAATGAGTATGAACTGCACACCATTGATTTCTTTTAGGACTAAACAGTAACATCAACCATTGCAGGTTGGACACGGAGAGAAATAATTAACAAACAGAATTTTGTCACAGGAGTTTCATCATGATTTTTAGTATTAATGGCAAAGTATTAAATATGTTTATGAGAAGATAATAGGTAATTAATAGATTGTAACAATCATAACCCATACTCCCAATAGCTTTCATATGATGACACCATCTTTGAAGATGCATTTAATTGTCCATATTTTCATCACAAACAGATTTTTGAACTGTACAAAGTCTAACAACTGATGAAACATATGCCAAAGTTGGGCTGCTGCTATTTTTAAAACCACAACTTTCTGATAGAATTTTAGCAAAATTCTCAAACATGTTTCAGACAGTTGAATTTCTCCCATTGGTAGGAGAGGGGGGAAAAAATATGATAAAGGAAGTTAAAACCACTTTTTACATCATTTTTTCTTTGTTCCCAGTGACAAAAAGTATGATGTGACAAAGTTCTATTTATATATAAACTACAGTGATATTCATGCAGTTTCACACAGAAGGAAATTTTACTGGGACGTTCAAAGACATTAAAGAAATCTTTCAAAATTATTGAAATGTCCTTGATTTTTTTTTTCTCACAACTCCTTTTTCTCCCAGCCAATCAACTAACTTTCTAATAAAACACAGAGAAACGCACCCTAACTATAAAAATGTGAGACCAGGTGGTGTTTCAAGTGAAACTGGAGATCAATTTGCAAATGCCTCTAATTGCACATTAGTGCTTACAAAACTTCACAGCAGGGAACTAAGTACAAACCTCAGAAAAACTTTTTTTTTCCCCCAGAAAACCCTACTGTGCTATGCCCTGTGGGAGACCCAGTCACCCTGTTTAATTTAATTTCTTGTCATGTGCCATGTAAGAAAAAACCTCCAGAAGTCTGCTCTTGTTTTAAGGTAAGACTAACTGGGCTTAAATATACTTAAGTAACTCGTAGGAGGTTGTGTTTTCCTTGAACTATATCTTCAACCCTTCCTTGAAATTACCCAAAAAGCCTCAGACCTATGCCTGAATTTTCAGGGCATAGACCCAACCATGACATGTTTGGAGGTATTCATCTAGAGGAAGTCAAAACAATAAAAGTCCCACAGTACACCAGTGACCAGGGAAGCCTCAAGGGGACATTTGTGATGAATATGGTTTCAAATAGGTCATGTTTGAATGGCTACAGCTGGAAGCACAGTCTGTTTAGAGACTCTGTGTAAATGAGGTGCTGCTGGAAAGACAGCTCATGGATATATCTGACTGAATTTTTCCCTCATAGCCTGGGGGATGGTAATTTAGTGATTGGCAGTCTTTTCTGACTGAAGCGAAAGAGATTTAAAATATATATTTGAAGCTGACAGATAAGCAACAGGGACTACACACATTCCATGGATGTAACTTTCTAAAGGATAAAGTAATAAGAGAACCTTACAAGAATATAAAAGCAATCCAGCAGCTGTAGGAGAAAGAACAACACTTCTCAAGGTTAGTAGGAGCAACAGTTTGACAATGAAAAACTCTTGTCACTAAAATGAGGGGAAAGTCTTCTTGTTGCCAGGCTGTGGCTGGTATTTTAAAGGGTAAAGTAATAAACTGTACACAAAGTGACAGGGTTGGAGGACCATGAATTCACATTTATCTCTGAGTTTATTAGCCTTGAAGACTCAGCATCAAGGTAATTTTGCTTTAGCTTTCTTGTAATGAGGAACACTAGTCTGCCTCACTTCTCAAAATTTCCCCAGAGAAAATGTATGTACAAACACTGTTTAGTGAGCATACACTGATTCCAAAATTTGGGATAAAACTAAGTGCAAGAATATGTTATGCAGACAGTCACCTCTCATTCCCAGAAATAGCAGCCTTCATTTGATAGACAGCTTTCCTGCTTTGTCCTCATAACAAGACACTTCTACATCTTTCCTTCTGTCATGCCTGGCCCAGCTGTGCTGCCTGCTGTAGGTGAGACTGAAGCCAATACTGCAGCTGCTCTCTGTCAACCTGATCATTGAATGACTACCAGTCATGGTAGTATACTCCTGTATGCTCAATAAAAAACAGTCTGCAAAGCCACACAAAATCATTAGGAAGGGCAAGTCTTAGGAGTATTATGTGCCCAAGAACAGCTACAAAGTCCATGACATCTCCAAACCTCATTGTATAAGGACTCACAAAAGCTTTAAACAGATACCTAAAAGCTGTAAGCCACACTTGGGAAAAAAGTTTTGCTGCTATTCCACATGAATTATTTTGCCTTGGAAGAACAGAGTCACATATGTTGGTGTGAATGCATGTTGTCAGCAACAGATGAAAAACACTAGTAGTAATAACTTGCACAGTAAAATTGACCAATAATGCAGATATTTCCTTTTTTACTAGCAATCTTTCCTGGCAAAAATATACAGAACTGGCTAAGCACCTTCTCTTTGTCAGGTAGCAGTCTGGGTGTCTGTCATGGTTTAACCCCAAACAGTAACCAAATACCACAAAGTTGCTCACTCACACCCCCTCACCGGTGGGGCAGGGAGGAGAATCAGAGATGGAGAGAACTCACAGGTTGAGATAAGACTTCACCAAGACAGAAAAGAAAAAGATGAAGATATATTAATTATAATAATAATGTATAAAATGAATGATGCACAATTTCTCACCACCCAAAGACCAATACAGCCCATCCCAAGCAGCAGTCAGGGAGCAGGGATATTCCCCCACAGCCATCCCAGAACAGCAAGTTCCAGAGAGAGTACGAGGGAACAGACAGTCAAATGAAAGAACAAACAGGCCCAAACAAATGAAAAAAACAAAAACCAAAAAGGAAAATAAGGGAACATGAACAGAAAGCGAAACAAAGAAAGGAACCAGAATGAGAGGGGGCAATGGCTGACCCTCCCTTTGCTTTGCCCGGCCATGCCATCTATGGGATGGAACACTCTCTTTGGCCAGTTTGGATTAACTATTCTGGCTGTGCCCCTCCCATGTTTTGCACCTGCACATCAGAAAAGCTTGGGAAACTGCTAAATGTCCTTGACCTTTCAGCAGCAACAAACAGCAGCAGCGCACTATCACCATTTTTCACACACTAATTCCAAACCACAGGAGCTGCTGAAGACAAAACCAGCTCCGTCCTGGCTGAAACCAGGGCAGTGTCCTAAGACATTTTTACGTCGTGCACTGGGACACCTTGCCTTTCATTCCATTTGTGACAGGGTGACCCTGATCTTAAATGGCTACTCAACCATTAATGTTGTTTAAGAAATACAGAGGCACATACACATCTAATTAGTTTTATAACCAAGAAAATGACAATTTCAGTACAAGAGATAAGACAACTTTACTGTCCTCTGAACATGATAATTGCCTTGAGGAGTACTTTCTGGTGCACAGCTGTAGATTCAGGAAAGTGCAGTGGTCACATTTTCCATTAGAAGTCAAAAGAATTTCATACCTTACACCATTAATATACCTTTCAAAATTGCTGCAAACTCCAACCTGCTGTCTGTCAGCCACTAACACCCACATACTGCTTTGCCTCTGTCCATTGTATTCTGCAAATCAGAATTAACAGCTTTGACATGACTTTAGTCCTCTTCAAGCCTGAGAAATATGAATCATAACTTGGACCATATATTTCCCCTCTTGACCCACCAAAAGGTAGGTGAGGGACACAGAAGAGCTGTTTGCCAGTCAACGACAACTCCTTCTGGATCATCATCCATACTGAACGTTTTGCCAGGACTTTAGTCCTCTTCAAGCCTGAGAAATATGAATCATAACTTGGACCATATATTTCCCCTCTTGACCCACCAAAAGGTAGGTGAGGGACACAGAAGAGCTGTTTGCCAGTCAACGACAACTTCTGGATCATCATCCATACTGAACATTTTGCCAGTGGCCTAACTTTCCTGACTGCATGCCAGTCTCAAGCAGTTTAAAACGGTTTAAAGTTATAAATGGTTTATATCAAAAGCACCAAAAAAAAAGTGATAGGACACAGCCAGGTATATTGCAGCCTCCTTCTCCACTGTCTCTTACAAGATGGTATGTCATGCGGCAGAGAAGGTAATAGCAGGTCCTCCTCAGAGACCACCTCTAAGACAGCTCCTGACGTCCATAAATTCTGTATTCGTTAAAGGCATATTGCATACCATTTTCCAGTCCTCCTGGTGGGCATCAGTATCCCTGTCTTAACATTTCCTCACCACTGCTACTCTAGCCACGTCAATGGCTGAGACAACACCTTAGGTCATGGATAATAACTGTTTAGTTTACATCTCTCTAAGCAGTTTTATCAATGTCCACAGAATGCTTTGACCAAGTTCTCCACCCCATCTGATATGTGGAAAATGACTTGCCTGGCCCCACTGCAGAAAAACAGGGAGGCCTACAGACAGGACAAAGGCAGCCTGGATGAACACGAGCAGGAACTGAAGTAGCACAGCAGGTTTGTACAGTTCAATGCAAGCAGCATATTGTCTCAGGAAGCTCTAAGAGGCTGCATGCTTGCCTCAGGCATGATTGCCCTTTCTGCAAAGTTTTCTAGTGTGGTGAGGTATTACAGACTGGCAGAATAGTTTTTAGTATGGGAATTGCTTTTTTAGAAGATAGGAGAAGGAAAAGAAGAAAATTGATCAGATGATCCAAACTGGTCTTTATGGATGCAGGCCCACATTCCACTTGGCTCCAAGTGGCCAGTAATCAGCCCCTACAAGGAATTAACTTAATCTAGATACATCCCCAATTAAGTTCTTGAGGCTATCACAGAGGCAGTAGCAGTTATCTGGAACTCACAGAGAAGGGGTGACATCTAGAAGACTAGAAAACACAATACACATCTATGAGAACGGATAGAGGCCAAGAAAGAATTAGCTTGGTAGTCCTAGAAAAATGAGCAAGAGCTGATATGGACTTCATAAGAACAAGAGCAGAAAAACCCCAAAGAAAACCTAGACCCCCTCTTGGCAAATGATAGGGTTTATGCATAAGTGAGCTGCAAGAGATGTTTCCTTCAGTGAAATGTTTGGCAGTTTCACTTACAGAATCACAGACTGTTTTGGGTTGGAA
>JMFS01101776.1:0-40087 GCA_000699545.1 Podiceps cristatus | reverse complement strand
TATATAGAGAAAAGATATATTTCCTTAAATTTGGCAGCTGATATCAGCTTTGATTTTTTTTAACAGTGATAGAGATGTTTACATGTCTTCAATACAGGCTGTAGCAGTTAAAGCCTTATCTGAATGATTTAAAGAACTAATTTAACATGAACTCTCATTTTTCTGGACTTCAAAACTGGCCCATAACATACTTTTAAGTAATATTCCTTTCTTGTCTGAAAATCAATAAATGCTTGCTAACGTAAACATGTGAAAAAGTTACCATTAGAATTTAGTAAGTCATTAAAAGCTAAACTTGGAGTTTTTAATAACCTTAGCTGTATCTTTCATTTTTAAACAAAGATCGTTTTTAATACCTGTCTGCATTGCCTCTTTTTCTTGTGATATGTTGTTCTTTGGTATTCTAAAGTTTTACAGAGTCACTGTCTGTTTATATATTACAAGAGAAGGGTAGTTTTCCTCCTAAATGGTCAGTATCTGTCAAAGGCCATTTGATCTTTTCAATCATCTCTACTACTCATTTGAAAAGATGAATTTCTAATAATTGTTGTTGCATACTGCGTTCAAATAATAAAGGTTTTCATATATGTTTTCAAATCAAGTCACTATTTTTTTTTCCTCAATTTCAGCAGAAATGTAAATAAGCTGATATATCTATCATTCAGAAGAATGTAGCTAGGTCTCTGGAATAAAATGCTCTTTCTCATTTATGAGCTCTGGAGAAGTCATTGCTCCCTGCAGACTGAGAAAGTTATTCCAGGGTTAATCTTGTGTAAATGTCAGAAGTGGCAATGAGGTGATTTCCTGGGAAGTGGGGTGTGGAAGATGTTGGAATGAAGAAAACCCTGTAAACTCAAACCCACAATCTGAACCCCCAAACATTTCCAAAGGACAATCTTTTCATAAGCTTAATTAAAAAATCAACTATTTTTTGGCTCAAATTCAATGATTAGGGCTAGGTGAACAGCTATAGTGTTCTGCAGTGCCATAAAGCTACTCAAGTAAGTGACTCACACCATGGCAGGTTGTGCTGAGAAAAGGTCTCCGTGGCCAATGAAGCTGTATAGAAACAGGTTGGTCCAATAAAAGAGTTTTTTTCTTCTCAATTCCCTCGTGAATGTAATGCTTTCCCCAAATTTGAAACTACTTCAAAATAGAACTGTATCAAGTAGAAATCTACAAATACTACACAGTTGCAATTAACATTTATTAAATACCAAATGAAATGTATTATATCACCTTTTTCATACATCCTGTAAAAAGGGAAAAAGAACATCATAGTCCACAGTAATGGAAAGCTACACATATCAATGGATTAATATGGCATCTAATAAATTTTTCAGTCTCTCAAACATCTGTACATACAGAAAAGAATGGCAGAGGGAAGAAAGAGAGAAAGGAGAAGGAGATTTAAAGTTAATAGTGGTGAATAACAGGAACTTTTTTTTTTTTTTTTTTTTTTAAATTCCACTAACACTATGACCACTGTGACTACAAACAATGTTCCCCTACATCTGGGAGTAGAACAGGAAAAAAAAATAAAAACAAAACCAAAAAAACCAACAAAAAATAGTTGATAAGTACTGATCCACTGTTAAATAGTAAACATCATTAAACGTACCAGTCTTTGTTACCTTACTTGTTGAAATGTTATATAGTTATATCAACGTTCTCTTCTGTTACAGTTGGAGTGGAAAAGTAGTATTAATTTCAGTCAGAAACCAGCCTTACTGCCAGGTTAAAAAAAAAATAAAATCGAAAAATGGTGTTTAAAATCATTGAACTTTAGTTACTTTCTTTAACTCCTAGATATTTAATATTTACATTCTCCCTAACTGTGCCCTGTCCATGGTGATCACTTTGCAGCAAAATAATAAAATGAAGTAAAGATGCATTAAGCAGAGCAATATTTTTAGCCAACTGAGGTGTTTTAGAATTGCATGAGAGCTTCTGACTGTATCTTTCAGAGAACTGAAAATCCTCCAAAAATTCACGGTAAGTTAAATGTAAAAAAAAATTGCCTTTGACTGCTAGTTTACCTCTGACAGAAATAAAGGCAAATTTGTGTAAAGCATGGAAGAAATATATACTATGCATACTATGATATTTATTTTAGATATTTAATGGCAGAGTAGTTGCATATTCTACCCTTACACAGTTGTATACTTTCCCTATTCAATAGTATTACAGATATTTTTCAGATATGATAGTAATTAATCTTAAAAATAATTCAATATAAAAGAAAAAAGTACAGAATAATTCAGATACATCTCGGTGCTAATGATATTTAGATACCTGAAAACAGATTCATTTAGTCTTAATGAACAACTGAAATTATTTTTCACTAAAGTGTCGCCGTAAAGGTATTGTAATATTTTCAGTTTGGTTAAGGAAAAGCTCACAAGCTGATCAATGGAAGCAATAATATCTAACATATTTACATTAACAGAATGTCACTGAAAAACCCTTTACTGAATAATAGCATTTAAAGTTCAGCTTCCTTTGTTTATATATTATTTTTATGTTTTACTTATTTATAGTCATTATATAAATAAAATTGAAAATATTTTTGTCAGAGAAAAGAAAGGCAAATAAAAATTAGAAGTACCGTTAACCGAACAGGAACAGTTTCATTCACGATAGAATTTTAAACATACTTATATGCTTAAATGGTGACATTATACAAATTATTTAATTTTATGTTTTCCTTAGTGTTATATTTATGGCACAATTATGATATACAGTTGAAATAGACCAAAGCTTTTTCAGTAATAGTTCATAGTTCATAAAGACTGTTGAACTGATCTTCTAGAAACCAAAAGTGCTCTTTCCATTTATTGACTTTAGTAGATCGTTAGAAATCTATAACCATGTGAGGACATACTAAGAATAAAGTATGACTCATGTAAAAGACTAATGACTTCCTTTTTAATATTTCATCAATCTCTAGAATATGTGTTGAAAGCTTACAGGTTGTAGTTTTGGTTGAAAGAGAGCCAAAAAAAAAAAGTTTATAATAGGGTTTTAAAGCAATCTTGGTTTTCAGACAGTCATAAAAGAAAGAGTTTCTTATAATCTTTAGACCTATTTGACTAAAACTCCTTCGCTTATAAACATTAGGTCCTTTGACAACTGATTTTTATGAGAAAATGACCTATGCATCATTTTTACATTATCACTCCTGAAGGATAGTAAGGCAGCTTGGTAAGAAACATATTCTCTGTGTTCTCCTACACTACTTTTGGTTAAACTCTTGAACTATGAAAGCATTCAAAACACAGTAAATTTTTTTTGTTGCCTGAACCAGGTGGTCATTTAACAAATCACTTGACAGAATAATGTATTCTGCCAAATGTATACTTGATACTGGCTACTGATGAGCTACCTTTTAATGCTTGATTCAAATAAAAGTATCTATGGGGAGGTTCACAGTGCTTTTTTGACTCTCTCTATTTTCAGGCAATTCATTTAAACTCTAAAGACATCTATTCTCCTCATTCCACAATCCTTAAATAGATGCCAAACAATCTAGCTCAAACGCATCTGCTGTTGGATCTCTTGTATGCCTCTTCGAGACATTTGCACCAAATCCTTTCCTCTTATATCCTGACATGCATCCTTGCACCATGCTCCTTTCCTCACAACTGTGACTATTAGCTTTTCCAGAAAGACTTGGAAAACTGATCTTTGCTCATTAGCTAGATCCCCATGGAATATCAGACACTTTGAACAGTACAGCCACTCTGTCAGTGAGTTCTCCCCTTGGGCTGAGGCATCACCTAAGGAAACTTTCCTGGGACTGAGTGCCCTTGTCTTTTGGTGAGTTATTCCTTCTGAATATCCTTGAGTGAACTCTCACCCCTTTGGGTGAGCGATCCTATTTTCTGGGTACCTTTGAGTGAGAGTTTTCCCCTTTGTGAGTGAGTGTGTGCAGACTTTGGATCATCATTCTCATGTTTTGCCATGTGGTGATAATGTCCCCGACTGGTATATTGAACCTATAATGTGTTAAATGTTCTCAGAGTGTCATTTTGATTACCTCATTTTTTTGTTAGTTTTGATTGTTTGGTTTCAGTCATGAATTAAAGTTTTGAGTTTATTATCTGTGTGGAATTATTTGGCTTACCTCTGTGACAGTAGCAGCTGAGGGAACTGGGGTTGTTTAGTCTGGAGAAAAGGAGGCTGAGGGGAGACCTTATTGCTCTCTACAGCTACCTGAAAGGAGGCTGTAGTGAGGTGGGTGTGGGTCTCTTCTCCCAAGGAACAAGTGATAGTATAAGAGGAAACTGACTCAAGTTGTGGCAAGGGAGGTTTAGATTTAATATTAGGTAACATTTCTTTACTGAAAGGGTTGTCAGGCACTGGAACAGGCTGCCTAAGGAGGTGGTGGAGTCACCATCCCTGGAGGTATTTAAAAGACAGGTAGTTGTGGCACTTAGGGACATGGTTTAGTGGTGGACTTGGTAGTGTGAGGTTAACAGTTGGACTTGATGACTGTAAGGGACTTTTCCACCTAACTGATTCTACAGTTCTCTAATTCTATGTTCCTTGAGCATTTTATCAATCTTGAGACATACCACTGACTACTTCCTTGGGAAAGGTACCAGGTAGCCCTGTCTCTCCCACCTTTCTCCCTTCCAAAATATATGTTAATGAAAAAAATATACCAAGGCTTGTCCTGGTACCTCTACATTAACATGCACCCATCCACATACACTAACACACACTATCAGGGCATGTAGCACAAATTCCACATTTCCGCGATGGGAAGATCAGCCTCCCCCTTCTGCTCTTTTCTTGCCTTCAGAGCCTTGTACACCCAACACCTCATACTACCCTACACACAGCATGAGGAAAGCTTTGCTGCTGAGACCCCTGTCATCACCTTAGAGGATACCATTACTGAGGTTACTGCTGCAGAGGTCAACTCAGAGACTCTCGCAGCTACCCTGAGGGACACTGCCACTACTATCTAAACATCAAGAAAAGCAGGACCACAATAAGAGCTGAAACGAACTCCAAGCCTGCAAGATCATTAGAAAAGCTGTCATCAGGACAAACACGGAGCCAGTTGCTGATCCAGAAAAGTCTTCAGTCCTTCTGATATCACTGGTGCATAAGTGTATCATGAGTCTCATTGGGGTCAGCAAGACTCCTGAATAAGGGCTATTAACATGAGCAAAATTTGGCAAGAGTTGCTCCATGTTTCATATTCTGATTCATTCTGCAGTTCACAGGTTACTTGAGGAAAACTGTCCTTTCAAGGTAAATGTGTGCTACATCCTGGACTAAAAAAATTAACTATAGTAATATCCAGGAAAAGTATATTGATGTAAAACATTTTTGAAGCATTTAGATTTTCTGAATATATAGTTAACAATGGAATCAACGGTTTAGTTAAGCTAAAACTGCCCCTAGTGACTTAGCATTTTTTAACTTGGAATAATCAGAACAACTATTTTTTATAAGATCAATAAAAAGGACTGTCAAATATGCCAACAAGTTAAGTATGAGATCTATTTTAATAAACAAAGATTTCCTTTTCATTTCTTTAAATTTTAAGGCCTTCCTGCTGTTTTTGATGGTGTTTGTCTTAGATTCACTATTGGATTCTTGGAAGGAAGATGAAATACTGAAAATAAATTTTATCTCATTTGTTTAAATGGTAAACACTTGTGTCTTTTAAGACTGGCAAATGCAGGCTGTATATTTTGCAATAAAGTATGTAGATCACATTTACAGGAAAGAACATGAGAACTTGAATGGTGGAAAACCAGGAAGCTAAAAGGAGAATGAAAGACAGCCAAATAAACATGAATTCTCACTGATATGTTACAGAATCACACCTGGCTACATTATGTGAGAGAACAAAATCTTTGGATAAATACGAGTAAGTTGAGGGAGGCATCCAGTGAGAAGTGAGGTAGAATTATATACCATGTAGTATCATTAATGGAAAGACTAATGCCTTTCAGGTAGACATAACTTGAGAAGACTATTAAAAATTGAAAGGTTTTCAAAAGATAGTGCAAGAGCAATTTGGAGTATACAAAATATACTTGATATTAAAACTCGGTTTGCTTTGGTTACATAGCCATGTATACGATTATATCTGTCAAGGTTCTGAATAAGGAAGGAGTTTTGAAGGAAAAACAGCAAATGTGATTCATAAATATTTGACTCCTTAGAATAAAAGTTCATTACCTCCTCCTCCTGTTTTTTAAGAGCATGAAATTAACCATTTACAGGGCTACAGAGTTTATACCATCATTTTTAGTCTTTAAAATCGGTGGTTTTTAAAATATATTTGTTGTGGCGCATTTGTTTATTTAAGAAATCAGATTAAGTGGTTAGCATTGAAATTTCTAAATGAGAAATCTGGTGATATGCCAGATACAATTATCTTTCTTACTTTGATTACCTTTATTTACTTTCTTACTTTGAAACACTGATAGCAATGAAGTAGTTTTTCACAGTTTGGTAACATCCCTGGTCCTGATGGTCAGTAATTTGCCCAATTTAGGTAGAGGCAAGTGAGCCACAGTGCAACCCACTGCCACATGGCTTTTCTTGTCCAGATGTGGAGACCTGTTAGAGTGTGGCATGCATGTATTTCTGGCCTACAAATATGCATTTTCCATCCTTGAAAACTAAGTTTTAGAGGGACAGAGAGATAGTATACCTGTACGTTGATATCCATGGTGCAGGTTCCATGGTGCAGGCCAAAGCTATGAAGTTTCTCACTAAAATATTTGTTCAGAGTACTTTCAAATTTAATTTCAGATAACCTTGGAAAATCCATTAATACTGATCTATACTGTTTGTGCATAGTTTATATTGTACCAATTCATATTAGATCAAATATTAAAGTGCTAATTTATACTAATTTCTTAAGCAGCCTACGCAACAGTGTAATATCTTGGTAGATATTTCACTTAATGAGAGTCATGTAAAATCTTACAGTTCCCAAATGACTCTCAGTGAACAGCATAATGACCTACATCTTTTCACTAATTCCTAGGAAATTTATGTATATTTATATATGTAGAAATTCAAATGCTAAATGCTTACTCATTATAGATGGAACTCACTACCATTGTGGCATAGTTTTACAAATGCATTATTAAATTCAGAAAACTAATGAAGGTACTGGTATGGCTGATGGAAATTGTACGGCAAATGCTATCTTATTTTAGTGAAAGATCACTGCAACATTTTTTTTTTTCTGAAAGTGCTTTTATTTGCACCACAAAGCTTCATTTGGGGACTATAGAGTGGAATACCATTCATTTCAGTTGAACATTTAAAGCCAAGAGCTAAATAATTGATGGTAAAGATGTTAATATAACCTAAAATTTTGTTGTCTTAAACAGTAAAAAATTGAAGGGTTATTGATCAGTTTCTCAGTCATTTTAAAATATATCCTCTGAAAAATGCTCATGTGTTTACATTAAGGAAAATATATTTGAGTCTTAAAAACTGAGTATTTTCATTAGATAGGTAATCTTTCGATAGCAAAGTAACAATATATCAGAGATGATACCTGACTTAGGAAAACTGAATTCAAGAGTTACTGCCTGCAGACTAGATGTGTCAGCCTGGTCAAGACATTTTACTCTACTTCCCAGTTTCAGGGTAACCGAGGATTTAAAGGAATCACCTGGGTTGTTGACCTAATGCTTTACAACTGTATAGTAGGTATTCTATCCAAAAGAGTCCACAAACTTCTTCACATTCCTCCCTTCACTGCAGGTCAGAAAACACTCCTCCTATCTTATAGAAAACTGAGATCTATTGAGCAAAAGTTCACAGAATGGGAATATAAACTTCTTTGAAAGGAAATAGGGGAGATCAAAGGCACTGGTCAGCGCACTACAACTCTGGATGGATTTATCAGGGAAAACTCTCAGATGTTACCAGGAAGTCAGAATCACCTCAAATTACAGAAGAAAGTAACACAAGTAAAGCTGCCAACAACTCCTAGAGACATAACTTCAGGAAAAATTCTTTCTTCACCTATCACCACCTTCAAGACTTGAGCTTTTTGTCTTTGTTTCTTTTTTTTTTTTTTTTTTTTTAAAAAAAAAAAAGAGCAAACCCATCAGTTTTTCTTTTTAACTTTTACTTTGTTTAAAGAGAATTTTATTTTTTAATTTATTTTGAGATTTAATTCTGGTACAGTTAAATATGTATGTATGTTTTACATGATGCATATGTATATGCATCATGTATGCATATACATTACATGTATGCATATACACTTACACTTGGAAAAAAATAGAGGACTGAATGCAGGTTAAAAACCTCTCAGTTTTCAGTGCTTTCAAAGTTAATGTTTCATTAAAAATATCCTGTGTCAGACGGTCTTCAAATAAATTTTTAGTAAAATGATATAAGATGCAGTCTATCATAATGAGCACACCAGAAGAATTGAGTAAATGATCCATAACACGTCTCAATACCTAATTGTCCAAACTTCTTACCAAGAACATTGAAAGGGACTGTGCTCTTTTCAGTAGTTTTAGAGACTAACATTGCTATCAGACTCTGGACATTTTGTCTTTCTTATGAAATATTAATGTAGTTCAACAAAAAACATCCAAATAAAAAGTTTAAAAAAAGTCTCAGTAGGAAACTACCAATAAGGCAGAAGAACCTTAAATATTTCAGCTGCCACCATCTGTAGTTAAAATATTGGAGCATCATCCTAAATAGTCTAGTTTGTAAAAAACAATCAATATGGCTCACAGAAACATTTGCTGCATGTTATGTCAGGAGAATACAAAACAAAATTCCTCTAAGATATGTACAGGGACTGTGCTGTAATCCATTTGTTTGTGCTGGCATTGTTTCCTTGGGCTATTCTAGCTAGCCTCCTGAAGCAAGGCAGAGAATTAGAAACAAAATCTTCTTATTGTGAAAGATTTTTTTTTTCCTCTAGGTACTGCATTTGTTGTAAATTTGCCCTATACACAGGCTGCACTCTCTAGCTAATTTCTACATGACAGAGGCAGTTTTTAAGTCATGTATTGATCCAGGCTTTACTGATGAAGCTGTCCTTATTTCTTTCATCCCCATCACTAAAATCTGATAACCTCTCACCCGCATGATGTTTGAAAGTTGTTTTGAAAGAAAGAGATCTAAAATGCTTGTCTATCTGTCAGCATCCTACAGGCTGGGAGAAATTCAGCTCCATGGGGCCCTATTAGGGAAGAAGGGTTTGTTTCTACCTCTTCTTCATACAGAGGCCTTGTGGCAACAAACATTTCTTCTCAGTGGACCCGCACTGTGTCTCCATGGTCTGCCAAGACTCTAGCTTCGTATGGGAACATTCACTGATTCTGGCAGGGTGCCTTGAAGGAATACGGGTGAGGAAGGGGAAAAAAAAAAGGATATTTTTAATATTGTAGAAATTCCATTGAATCTGAACAGAGTATCGCAAGAGAAAATTAAAGCACTGCATCCAGAAGATATGTCACTTGTCAAGCACAAAAGTCAAATCATAACATTTTGTCAATTGCACAAAGTTTGTGAGAGTCATCTGTAACAGGAAACATTAGGCATACTAAATGTCAGTGTGGTTTTTAAAAATATGATACAATACAGTCATGAAAACAAGCTTTAGCGGGTATTGATTCAGAAGGTGAATATACTCAGTTTTAACAGTGGTCTATAAACGTGTGTATATGTATGTATATATATACACACATATGTACATAAGCACATATTTAGAAATATGTGATGCCTTTTACCACATAGACCTATATTAAAATATGTGTTGCAGTATTTACTTTCTTTTTTCAAGTTACTGTGGCTTCAGTATTATTCATTTTATATAGCAGTAAGCTGTAAAAGATGTAGGGAGATTTAATCCAAGAAAACGGTAATAGTGCCATAAACAGATTTCACTAAAACACTCAGTGAAAATTAAAAAACACTTCAATAATAACTCAAAAAGAAGTAGAGGACAAGAGATGATAGAAAAAAGACTCTTAAATTTTGAGCAAATAGAATTCAGATGCCACAAGCAAGGTAAAGAACCCTGAAGAGAATGATTGACAAATCTATAAAAGAAATAATAATGCTACAGCACTCTAGAGAGAAAATCAAGAGGAAAAACAAATAAAAGGAGTTATCTTGTTTTGATTAGATTGTCTGCTTATAAAAGACAACTAAGAGACACACAGGCAAGCAAACTAATCCAATTTCTTACTATCACAAACAAAATTGCATTAAAAGATCAGTACTAGTGCTGAAAGTCAAGCAGTCAAAAATTAGGAAATACCTCAACTGTTTCTGCCTATTCACTCTCAACTTGGCCCCTGGGATTAACTATTACGATAGCAATATAATCACAAGTTATTTTGTTTCCGTTTACCCTGAGGGAGCACTGAGCGGCTCTTTAATTCCATAATTGGTGAGTAAGAAGCCAACATGTTCTGCTGCAGATAGGAAGGCGAAGTAATTCCCATGAGGAAAAATGAGCATGTTTTTCTAAAGTTTAATGCACATTTGTTTCAATCATGAAACAAGAGCAAACTATAGGGTTAGTGAAGTAGTATGGTTGCTCCATCTGCTCAATCCTTCCTTCTGTTTTGGTAGTATCCCCTTTGAGTATGCCTTACCAGAAGTTAGGGTAGGATCACTATTTTATTTAATTTTGTAAAAAAGACTTATTTGTTAGCAATGAAGTTTAGCAATCTAGCTTGATTTAGGACTAGTAAAAAAAAAAAAAAAAAAGGCTCTGCAGAACATCAGCCCACATCACCCACTTTCTGAAATAGTAAACATAATATGGTTTAGTTTTAACTCAGTCTATCCATTCAAAATTAAATGTATGAAGACATTTAACAGCCTTAATTTAAATTCTTGATGTCAAGCACATAGAATTGCTGAGAAAGTTGATAGTCAATGCAAATGATTATGATTTCAATATCTTTTCTTAGTTTTCATATCTCTTAACATTAAACTAACACTGAATTAAAAACAATATTATTGTTTTTCAAGTGTTGTAGCCAGTGGTTTAGAAATTTCTCAGTCTTGAAGATTGCATTAAACTTATTTTTATCATTCTAAATGTACTTGGAACATGCTATAAATTTAACTGAAATAATAATCACATTTTTCATCTGTATTGGCCCATGTAATGGACCACTAAAATCCGATCACATCTGAAGAGACATGGAGATGGGTGTTTTAATATTACTTCAAGCAATGCTGAGTTACCTGGAGTGAGGAAATAAAAATATTTGGTTTGGCATCTACTGCAACATTAAAAAAGGCAATGATAATCTATCAAAAATAAGATTTTCTATGAGGCTACAATAATAGGAAGATATGGTTTTACTTCCAGGTTCTAAAGATTTATTTATATCACCGTAATAGAACTGATTCCAAAAAGAGTCCAGAGCAGTGGCTTCTTTGTATTTTACAGTTCATAGATACAAGATCTCCAATACTATAGAAAAAGAAATCCAATTATGAACAAAGAATATTTAAAAAACATTCTTCCTGAAAAGCTGAAGCTTCATTTACTAAATCGGTGTCATTAGATGATGATACGATCACGTCAGCATCTAGGAACCTACCAGTGCTAGGATTACTGTCGTTAGCTGGTGTTAACATCATATAAGGGCTAATGAGCAGCACTGTAGCTGCTCATGGAAGCACGACAGAAAATGCATTCATTACCACCGCATGGCTCGGTATTAAAGTTCATGCTGTGCTTTCCTCTAATGCTAGCGAAAACTGCAGTTGTACTAAAAGCTGTATTATAATTTTCTCTTTGATAACCACTCAGGAGAACAAGCACCACTGAATATTTGCATGACTACTAATCAATGATTAATTATGGCTATCTCTGTTTACTTATGTGGCACAGCTATAGAAAATAGAGCTTTAACTAGTGTGACAGGGGACAGTATGGCCAGGCTCAAGTATACCAAGCCTCATGACCCTGCTTTTTTCCATTCACCTTTTTGATTTGGCTTAAATCAGACAGCTTTGCTGCTGGCAAAAAAGTCTTAATTTGGGAAATTTCACTTAATTTATAGTTGTTAACATTAGCTTTTAATTACTGACTCATGTATTGAGAAACAAAGAAAACATAAACTGTCTCAACTCCCCTTCTTCTTGCCACACTTTGTACTCAGTCCCTTCAGCCTCCACTGCCCAAACCCTGCCATTTATGCCCAGCACAAGACTCCACACTGTTCTCCAGAAGTCCTAAACTGAAAATAGCTGCTGATGTGTTGGGCTGTAGCACAGCTGGCTTTGCTTAGACCTGATCCAGGCAGCTCACCCGAAAGAAGATTGGAGCTGACATTAAGGCTCTGACAGTCCCTCACTCTGAACTTGTCTAGAGCTCAGAATACGAAGCAATATAGACTCATGTTTGACTGATAAAGAGGATATATTCTTCTTTAGTTATTCTGTCTCAACAAGGAATGTGTAAGTTCTGTAGGCTGAAAAAACAGCCTAAATTTTCTTCACTCTTTTCTTTCCCTGGATTTCCTAGAAATATCATGTGTGAGCAAATCATATGCATTTAAAAACCCCACCATTTTCTAGAAATCAGTCAGGAAAAGATAATAATTTTAATAACATATTAACCAAAAGTGCAAGTATTGTCTGGAAAACCTCTTATGTTTGATTCTGACTCTACATCACTAAAGACTATTTTCCAAAAAGCAGAATGGCAAATGACATTTAGAAATTCAAAGCTGAGTATGAGTATGTGTCCTTGTTTCAGCTGGGATGGAGCTAATTTTCTTCCCAGTAGCTACTGTGCTTTGGATTTAGTATGGGATTTGGTATGTGAAGAATGTTGATAATACATTGATGTTGCTAGTTGCTGCTAAGTGAGCAAAGATGTTTTTCAGTTCCTCAGGTTTAACCAATGTGCAGGTGCAAAAACCTGGGATGGTTGTATCCAGTATAGTTGACCCAAACTGGCCAAAGAGAGTATTCCATACCAAGTGGGCTTTGGCTGGTTGGGCAGGGGCCTTTCATGTGTTTGTGCCTTTGTTCATTCATTTATTCAGCTGTTCGTTCCCTTGCTTGCTCTCTCTCGAACTTGTAGTTCTGAGGTCACTGTTGGGGAAATTTCTGCTCATTCTGAGATTGTTCTTGGTTTTCCTCCATGGTCGCTGCTTAGGATGGGCTGTATCGGTCATCGGTTAGTGACAAATTGTACATTGTTCATTTTATATATTCTTTTATCATTATATTTATTACTATTATCATTATCAATATATAATGTAAGTTTTCCTTTCTCTTTCCTGGGGTTTTCATCTGGGGTTAAACCATGACAGTATGCATATTAAGTGCTTATGCTTGAGCAGTTTAGAGTAATTTTTCAGATCCTAGGAGATAAAATAATAGTATATTGTCCAGTACTAATTTGTTTGTTTTTGTTTTGTTCTGGGCTGTTTTATAGACAAATTACTTGGTTGGTTTTTTTCCAGCTGGTGTAAAAGAGATGCTAAAGAAATCTTCCCACAGGTACAACTTTAATGCTAACTGAGACAGTTGAATTAAAATGTAATTAACTACATTGCTATTTGTCTTTTTTTTTTTTTTTTTTTTTTTTTTTTTTTTTTTATTCAAATTATTTTTTTTTTTCTTTTTTTTTTTTTTTTTTTTTAATTTAATGCTAAGTACTTCTTTCCTCTGCTTCATTTAGTGCTTAATGTTATACAGAGATTTTTATTCCTGTAGTGGCTGCAGTTATATAAACTAATGAGTTAAATTTTATCCGATATTCATCCCAGTCATATACATTAAATGCAAGAAACGAATGCTGTAGAAGTATTTTCCATCATGATTGTCAGAGAGTTGGACAATCTTTATCTGAAATGACCCTAAAAAACTCTCCAGTTGTTAGCAGCTGAATTCTATGAAACATCATTTGACTACAGCAACACTGATGCAAATCTGAAACAAATGGAAATGGATTTGGCCTGACTTTGATGACCAGAAACCGACCCCAACTGTAGCAAAAGATTCAAGTACTACCAAAATCCAGATCTCAAACTTCCTTAGTAATGGGAACTTAGCTTTAAAGAAATCCAAACTTGAATCTAGTCTTCTTGTTGATTCAACTCTACTGCTAGAGATACAATATGACACAGTTAAAGGATATGAGTAAGTCAAACTGGAATCAAGATCCTAAAACCACAAAAATATTCCTGAGATTTTTGCAGCCCTTCCATCAGGAAAAAAGATGAAAACACAATACTACATACCAAGAATGTAAATGGTTCTTCTGACTTCAGATGGAGATGACATTACCTGTTGAATGCTTGTGGAGAAGGTGGGAAAAAAAACAAAAATAAAATGAAACAGAAAAAGAAAGCAAGAAGGATGTGGGAAAAAAAAATAACAGTGGAAAGACAAGATATAATAGCATTTTATATATTTAAATATTCTTTTAGAAAAATACAATACAATAAACATAAAGCTCAGTATATTCTTAAAATGTGTTGATAACTTTTTAAGTGAAGAGGGAGGCAACATGAAGAACAAGAAATAAGTGGAATAAAGGTCATATAAGAATAATGTGCATATAATAAGCACAGGTTGCAAATTAGCATAAGTTATAGTTCTAGAAAAACGTTCTAATGTCAGTTAAAGGATTAAGAAACAAACTATTGAAGACAGAGATGGATCAGTTTAGAAGAGCAGTTGTAAGGCTTGTCAACTGCAAGAGACATGACTCAGTGGCATGGGAAATTCTTTCCAGTTTAACATTTCAGTTCAGTGAGTGGAAGAAATTACAGAGAGATAATATTCAGCTAAATTGATTTTTTTTCTGACTTTAAAAATGGAAGAACCTAAGAACCTGAATACTGAAAGTAATTTTTGTGAAAGTAATTAGTAAGGAATAGGATTGGAAAGGAAAATAATATACTTTATAACGCTGACCTCCGTAAGTCAAATATTTAATGTCTCTTAGGAAAAAAAAATGTAACAAAAGGGAACACAGTAAGATGACACTCACTAAAAAGTCCTATATACACAACAGCTAATGAATTCAGTCCACAGTAAAGCATAAAAAGGGGTGTATTTGACTGCTTCAGTACCAATTTGATGACACTGAAATCAAAAAAGTTCATTCACAAAGCAGAAGCAATGAATGATACATTACTCAAGATGAATATAAAGAAATAGGGCAAGTATGCAAGGATGAAGTTGGAAAGGTTAAGGAAAGAAAAGAGTTACAGTTCTCCAAGAACATTAAAAACATAGAGGTAAGAGACCATAACACAGTAGATATTAAGAAGAGGAAAAAAAAGACTAGTTCCATTACTTATCAGTGAGGGAGAGCATTCAAGTGGACTACTCTGAAGAGCGAAAAAATTAAAGGAACTTTTTTTTTCACTTTGTGTTTGACAGAAAAGTTTATGACCAGATACTCAACACACACACAAAATTAAAAAAAAAAAAAAAAAAAAAAAGGTGAAGGAAAGACATTGTATCTCTCTTTAGTAAAGGGAGGAAAAGCAATGCCTAGGGAATTTTAGATCAGTCAGTCTAGTTCTAATGTTTGAGATTATATTAGGAAAAAATATTAAGACATTATTTATACATTTACTTATGGATAATAAAACAGTATCCCAACATGTATTTCTATATAAATTTGAAAGTGTTCTATATAAATTTGAAAGGGTACTGGCATATCTAATACTGATTTTATGTGCTCTGGTTTAATAAGAAATCAAAGAGTGAGTTATGTATCAAAACATAGTCGTTAAGGAATTTTAAAATACCAGTGTGATATTTTGTAACACAGTTCCCAATGTTTTTCCTAAGAGGCCTTTATTACTTTATAAATTTAAAGTGAAATACTAGTTTTACAGGTATAGTTAAAGGATCTTACTGCATTGGGTGCAAGAAAACTTCAAGGTGCAATTACTTGTTGAAATGTTTTATAAAGAAAAAAATCCAGAAGGATCTGGTTAAACACTGAAAGAAATATTGAATTGGCAAGGAAAGATAGATCAGATTTTATGATAGCCTGGGGTCAAGGATGGATGGGTTTGAAAGTGTTCAGGTAAGGAGACTTGTGTTTAGAAAGTAATGATCATGAGCACTGGGTATGAAAACAGGTTAAGAATGCCAGATCTAAGAATTTTCGACCCTCATTAGTTTTGCTAGATATTCACTCACAATTCAAAGTTACATAGTTCAGAATTTTAGAAATTAAATGAAATGCACATTTGCAGCAAGTTATCTTTCTGAGTTACGTTGAGTTACCTAACAAAAAAACCAAACCAAACAAAAAAAAAAAGTGCTACACAAAAGTAATTCATACCAAAACCACACAACACTGACGAAGAACTGTGTAGAAAAACAAACCAAAACAAGTGAGGACAGCTGGAAGTCCATTATTGATACCATAAGGTTCAGAAATATTGCATATACTTTTAAAACGTTAAATTATTTCCAGTGTTGTAAAACTGGACATAATTAACCAATTCTAAACTAAGGAAACCTTTTTATATGCTTGATTGTTAAATCTAAGTCACATTCTTCAATCATTCACCTCTTAGTAGGGAAAATCTGTGATTTAGGGTTTTCACTAGATAAAGAGCAACGAATTTGTTCCTCAGTGAATTTGTGGAAAAGTGAAGGTATACTTACCTACTTAGATATTCAAGTTTTATGTTTATTGATTTTCAAGGCTCAATTTGATAAGGCCCTAATCTGATCTCACAGATCCCCCTTCTCTGAGTAGGAGGTTGCTCTAGAAAGAATGTAAAGTCCCTTCCAGACAGAATGATTCTGTGATTCTACATTTTTAGATCCAGTAAAAAACCTAGAGTCTAGACAAAAAATAGTGTGACTTTAACTTCTTCATATTTAAAGTGCGACATTAATGCAACAGGGTGATGCAGACAAATGTTGTCATGCTGACTACCTATGCATACCTCATGGAAGAGCTGGCCCTGTGTGAGGGTAAAGTATAAAACTGCAGATTGGGTTAGCATTGAAAACTGACATGATTTTCTAAGAACAGATCTGAGTTTAGCCATATTAAATCCTTTTTCTTGAGATTCATTTGATGAAGTTTTCTTCTAAAAAGAGCTGCCTAATTAGAATGACTCAATCACACCTAGAAGTACCTAAAGCGTGAAAAGTATATGCCACCACTAGTCTTGTTTTGTATGATAGCTTAGTAGTTAAAGCACTAGCACACTAAAGGTAGAATTGTAGAATCATAGAATTGTAGAATCATAGAATTGTTTAGGTTGGAAGAGACCTGTAAGATCAGGAAGTCCAACCATAAACCTAACTCTGCCAAGTCCACCACTAAACCATGTCCTTAAGGTCTGCATCTACATGTGAGATCTAAAGGTGAGGCCTGGGTGTCATTTTCTCTTCAGCGAAGGGCAATTCTTACCCCTCAGTACAGAATTTGAGGGAGTGCTCCACCAGCCAAGTACAAAGACTGTTAACATGTCACAGTAACAGAAATGAGGTGGAAAAATCACTCTGAAAGGAATCCACAGCCAAACACTGGACTCATTTCTCACTGCTGACAGTTCTGTCTGGACAGAGATTAGACTCCTTATTGTTTGCTGTTTGGTTGGTTGGTTTTGTTTGGGGTTTTGTGTGTGTGTGTTTGTTTTCCCTAGCCTATACATGTTGCATTACTTACTGCACAGATTCAGCTTTTTAGCAGGAAATGTGCAAAATTATCCCATACAGTTTAAGCTATACTTTGGCAAAATAATATCCCAGAAAGCTTTTTTTGGAAAAAAAATATTACTTGCTACACCTCTGTTACACTTCTTGTTCTGTCAATATGTCCTAAGAGCTGTAGTCCTCCAAAAGAAATAGCTCTCTTCTGCCAAGTTTTTGGATCCCACGTACTGTAGACTAGTTTTGTATCCAGCATGCTTGGGTTTGGTCTTCTCCAGACCTACACACAGTACAGAATTGCACTTCTGTGAAGCTTTTAGGTCAAATCAGGCATGCCTAGTGAGTTTAGACACTTACATGATTAGGTAGCCAATAAACTAAAGGAATCAGTGGATTGTATTTAGGCAACTAGTATCTACCTGTATCCTGTTTTAGCTACTTAAATCCTTTCTTTGTTTTTGAATATTAATGTTCATAGAATCATAGAATGTCCTGAGTTGGAAGGGACCCACAAGGATCATTGAGTCCAACTCCTGTCCCTGAACAGGACAACCCCAAGATTCACACCATGTGTCTGAAAGCATTGTCCAAATGTTTCTTGAATATTGTAGAATATGTTCTACAATCCTTATCTGTCTAACATTTTTTTTTTCTTTGAATTAATGTAAAAGCTAAATCTTTGTGCTACAAATGTACCCTGTTGCATTTTGTGAGACCAGTGAGATGTTTTTAAATCTTTTGTTGTAGAAGAATCATCATAGGAAATTCTGTATTATTCTATGCATGGGAAAAATGTCTTGTCAGCTTACCTAATTAATTTTAACATGGTAAAGAAGATGAGAATGTATTACAGAAAGCTTAAGTGCTTTCAGCCTCTCTTTTGAAAGATTAACAGTGGCATCTCAATGTGAGAAAAACAATCTGGAGGGAGACAAGCCCTGAAGAGCTCTTGAATACCTAAAAAGACAGGAAATCAATAAGGCTTGTAATTATTGGCACAGAGATTTAATGAAGTATAAAACTTCAGTGTAACAAAAAATTAAAACTCCATTAATGTCCATGGGTAATGAAGAACAAAAAATGATTCAGAAAAAAATACGGTATTTTATTTTTTTCTTTTCCCATACACTTAATTCAAATTTTATTTTAAATGTAAGAAATAGCTAAGGAAGACTTTAAATGGTAATTTTAATGGGAATTTAAGACTTATTATGAAGCAAACCTAAGCACTTTTTAATACTTCCCAGATGGATATAGAATTTTAATCCAGTAACAAGTTTCACTGAAAGGACTTGGAAATTAATATGTATCATACTACAGGCAGGTTAATTGGGTTCATTTCTTGAAAGTGTATTCTAAATTAGCTAACCTTATTCTTTCTTTTTTTTCTTGACAGAATAAAAGTTCTTCAAAACTACTGCCATTGAGCTTGATCCTGTAGATGTAGAAGAATCTGACTGATAGCAGTGGGAACTGGGAGGCTGGTAGTTTACACGTGGATCACAGGGGATTCTCAAAAGCATTTATTTTCCACAGAGGATGAATCAGACAGCTTTGACAAATATTTGCAGCAGAATGAATATCCTTCTTCTCTTACTCTATGATTACTTCTAGATATGTCTTCCATTTATTATAGGCCTTTCCTGTTTTCATACAAACCAGGCTTTTGACAGAGACAATATTATTTCCTGTGACACTGTTACATACATATTTTCCCTGTATTCCACAAACTTACTACTAATTAATTTAGTTTGATGGATGTTAACACACTGTATAACATAAACGAATGACCCAGAGTAGAATATTACTCACAACTTGTTCTATCCATGCATCTATACCTGCAATCTGCCTACATGCATAATGATTTAATTTTGTATCATTTTATTAGATAAAGCACACCAGGTACAGCACAGAAGTAGTTATAGACATTAGATTACCAAAATACTATCTAAGAAAACAGAATGACACCAACAACAGAGATAAGCATTTAGCTATCAATTTAAGCAAATTGCAATACTACGGAAGCATAGATCACCTCTCTCTTAGAATTTGAGTGTGTCTGTGTAGAAATGATATGTTCTTAAAAAAGAGTATGAAAAAAACCCCCAAACAAAACACCGGAGAATAAGATTATGGAATTTAAATTATAACCTATAGAGTGCTTGCATAACCTTCACGTAGGAATCACACCTCTAAATAACTAACTCATGTCCTCGATTCTGATTCAGAACAATTTTTTTGATTGTCATTCCCCCATGTGCTGAGGAATGTCCTCCTGGTGATGGTTGCTGTTCATGTCTTTCTCGGTGACTGCCTGCCCTTGGCAGAAAAACCCTATTTCCCCAGTGGCAGCTTGATTTTCTGTCAGGCTTTGAAAAAATGCAGAAGGAAGCATCACTTGGGCAGCTACTTCCCCTTTGTCAAGGGAAAAAGGCAGAGAGAGATAAAAATTATGAATGAGCTGAATTTGACCTCAGGCCAGCATGGACCACGTGTTAGATGGTCTTCCAAGTGTATTGAGAAGAAGAGAGCTAAGCACTGTAATTATAAAGATCAAGATTCTAAGCATCTCTTGTTAGTAATATGCCATATTTTTTAGTCATTTTAAGTACCTAAAATAAGTTAAATGCAAAACCGGAAATCATGGCTACCAACCATCAAATATATGAGGATATACTGACCAAAAACATTCGTCTTGCACCGTCTCTTAATTTCTGCCATGGGGTTTGAAACTGCTTGATCCTGGCAGAAGCCTGAGGATGGGACAGAAGCCATGTCTCAGGAATGAATCATTGCTGATCACAACAAAAATCTATTCCTGTGGGAAACCTATTTTTTCTTCCAAAGCTTACACTTCATTGATGGAAATTACCTAACCAACAGCATGCAAAACTTGAAGTTACACCGTGTGATTCCTATCAAATCAGATTTACAAAAAGAATGGAGTCTTTTTCTGAGCTTGTTTAGGTGGAAAATTCACTTTAGACATAAGGCTACTACTTTCCTTAAGCTTTTTCCTCCACAGCCAACAACAGATGTCTCTGTGTATCCTGTCCTATGGTAGTCCTTACAATATAACTTAACTTGATTTCATAGTGCAGAAATAGCAAAATTCTTTGGTTGGTTGGTTGTGGTTTTTTTGTGTTTTTTTTTTTTTTGTAGGTTTTTTTTAGTTTGTTTGTTTGTTTGTTTGTTTTGTTTTTTTTTTTTTTATATTTCATCATTCCTAATTATAGTCTGTGGCAATCCATAGCTCAAGAAAAATGTTAAGTCTTAAATGACTGATGTAATTATGTAGACTTGGACAATGATTACCTAATATCTAGAAACAACAAAATAAAATAGCTCCTTAGCTACTTGGAAAACCGTTCCCCCAAAGCCAATGCACAACAGTTACTAGGAAAGAAAAAAAAAAAAAAAAGATTTAATTTTGTTTTAAATGACGTAATTTATTCAAAAAAAAATTTTGCTGGAGGTAGGAGGAGGGTCACTTATAGTAAAAAACACCATTAAATAAACTGGCTTTATCTACTTAATTCAGAAACTCTAGATAATTTAATGGAATGTTATTTGATTAAAAAAATCAGGATTCAGAACAGTCAATAATATTGATATTTAGATAGAAGTATAAAATATATGAGAACTGTGTCTGATCAATAACAATGTGATTGGGTGAGTCTAACTGAGCTAATGGCCTAAAACATAAGAAGGTTGCTGTGACAAGGGGTCTGACTGCGGGCCCAGCCCGACTGGTCTTTGCTCTCCAGCAGCTGCCAGTCAGAGAAAGTTCTGAGAACTCCATACAGGGTTATTTTTTGCAGAAAAGATAGAAACATTTCAAGTCTCAGCATAATTTTTCACAAATTTAGGAGTATTGTTAAGTGCAAAATAATTTAGCTTAATGTTCCTAACTTTATTATTTTATTTTTGTCTATAAGCATGGAAAGTAAATATTCCTATTAGTTTTACCATGAAATGGTGCTTTCTATTTGTCTCATCCTCACAACTATTATAATTATAAAATATACTGGGGAATATGTCCTATTTATCTGCTGTTAATAAAATATATTTTCTCTCAAGATTAAATAAAACGAACATAGGGACCAAATCAGTGTGGAAACCAAGAGGATTTTGCAGAACTGAAAATGGATGTATTGATGTGCTTTGATGTGCTTGGTCAGAAGTTTTGTATGTTTTCTTTCTCCTTTATTTTGTCTTCATTGTGTTTCTGACATTTGTTTCTGTCTGGACTCATGAAGAAATGCATTCATTTCACAGCACCTAACAATACATTTTTAATTGATTGAAAAACAGCTACAGGCACTTATTAGCCTTCAATTGCCTTGTTTGCCTCCTATGTAAAACATTTATTGCTGTTTTCCTTTTTATTGCACTCATTATAAAAAATCCCTTAAGAGGACTCGATCTTTTTTGTTTCAAATCTGCCCATAAGCTTCTTTACTATGTCTGTCTCAGTTCCATCATTTTTACAGTTGTTCAGCTTTTACTACACGTTGCACTGGGCGCAGGTGCCCCGGCGCTGACAGCGGGGGCTGCAGGGGCCTCTGTGAGGAGCAGCCATTGTAACAACACAGAAGTTGTTACAGCCCCTGGACCTAGTGTGTGACCTACAGTAAAACGTCCAGTCCCAAATCCCGGATTGTCTGATCTGCCTTATTCAGAGTACCCTGACTGGGAAACTACTTATAGACTCCTATTTATTCAAAGCCAAAGCAAGCTATTTCACAGCTACCTGGACCACACATCATAAAGCTGCCCTACATTACACAAAATTTTTTAATGTAGAGCTGATTCCTGGCATAGGCAATTTGATTAACAGTCTCCATCAAGATTAGAGAGCATGTTTAGCAACTGTGACAACTGACATTATGAAGAAATGACAGTGAAATATTGTAGGGTCTGTTTGGAGCCATCCTCTATATGTAATTATTTTCACATTGCCAGTCACATGTCCACAACTATAAGTAATCATTTCTATTGTTTGATTTGCAACAACTTTTTCCTAATGTATTTGAAACAAATTGTTCTGTGATCCTGACTGGAAGATAGATATGAAGTCCAGTTCAATTGTATGTTTTCCTAGTGTACAGCAACATAAATAGATCAGACAGTGGAGTTCTTTATTGATTATATTCCCAGACATTGAGGTCAAGGGAAATTTTATCTGAATAAGGCAAAGAGGACTGGGTTCCTACAAGACTTTTTTTTTTTTTTTTTTTTTTTTTTCCGATACAGGTTATCAAATGAAGAAGCTTGATAGGTGATCCATAATAAATTTGCATTTTAAAGTGTACAATTCTAGATGGGATTTTCTTTTCTTCTGAGTTTAGTCTATGGTTTACTACCTGTCAAGTTGTGACTTCTTCCAAAATGACATGCATGTTAACTTGCCTTTCCCAAGATACAAAATATGCTAATTTTCACCTATTATTAGGTAATTTTAATACTTTCTTCCAATTAAAATTTCTTTAGTTTTATTTTTTCTCCATAATTCTTGTACAATTTCACACCCCTCCACTGCAACATTAAAACTGTACTGTGTAAGTAAATAGAGTTCTGCATTTGCTTTAAGTAAAATTTCTCATATTTTCTTTTTCTTGATGGCAATGTGTCCTTCTCTTTCATCTTTCTTCATATAAAAATGAAATCGAAGAACAAAGAGGCTTCTTTCCCTGTCAGATTATCATTACCATCAATGACATAAATGTTCATTATACAACCAGTGGCAACATTTCATTACATTCCTGTAAGTGGATTACAACTACCTCTCCACAGCCTTTTGGATACAACTCATGATCAACTAGACTTGCCTTTTTTTTTTTTTTTTTTTTTCCTTTTCAGTTGAAACCCCTCAGGGCACAAATAGAAACAAAAAAATAACCTGAATCCCTTCAGAGATCAAGAAAAGCAATAAACTAAGCAAGTCAGTTTGTTGATTTCAGACACATGTTTTTATTAATATTATTATCCTAAAGATATTCAAGTGAATTTGTAACAAGGTTCATTTTTTCATTGTAAATTTTATAATTCAGTAAAGTTTAGCTTTATTTTCACAGACAATTGAACAGCAAACTGCAAAACTCATGGAACAGTCTGATTGATACTTATTTTGAAGCACACCTGTAAGGCAGGTTCCTTCTTTTATGACATTTCCTCAGTTGTTAATGCTGGACTACCTCAGAAAAAAATATCTGTCAACTGAGATAAACAGGCAGAGTTGTAGCAGTTTTTGACTATTCATGCTTTTCTGCCATTTCATTGCATAGCAGACCCAGGGTGACTTTAGAAATAAATAAGCTGATTTACTCCTGCACATATAGGCTTAATATTAAGAAAGCTCAGATGGGACTAAAAACCAAATCAAGCATATAAATTCAAGGCAGAGATCTGAGTCATGACACGTGAACTGAAAACCACAGGAAAATTAGTAAAGGCAGTGGTTTTCATTTAATGTAAATAAATTTCATGTAAAACCAGCTGATATTCTTTGTATTCCAACCATTTGATAAAATTGACAGATTTTATCTTCAAATGAGAAAAAGATAGGATATAGGTATTTATTTCAAAATTCATTATTCAAGTGGTAAATTTAATTAAAATAAAAATTAAAATATAACATTCTTTACATTGATTCAAAGTAATACTTTCCCAAGGACTGCACAAATTATCCTTCAAGCAATGGCCAAGCTTGAGTGTGAGGGCAGAAAAAGGGCTTTCCCATTCTTTGACATGATCTAGTAAAAGAGTTTCTTCACTCAATTTTACTTGTGATATATTCTTATAAACATATACTTAGAAAATGAATTCTCTGTAAGTTATTTTGGCTAATCAGAGTAGTGTACAACTGTGTAATTATTTTATAGGACTAAAGTAAAATGAGCTTATTAAAACTCGTATAAGAAAAAATCGGAACACTTCCTGGTTTTAATCTGTTTACTATTTTTTTGTATTGATCTATGTCAGAATAGATCCAGCCTAAGTAATAACTTCCAAGGAGTAGACAAACTATTGTCTGCTTGATTTTTTGGGAGAAAAGTCATCAGAAAAGGTCCATTCCCCCTTCTGTGCACAGGCCACACTACCAGAATGGCTAAAGGGAATTATTCATGGGCATACCAAGGCAAAGAATATTCCCTAAAGCATTTTAACATTATGAAAGCACATGAAAAAAGACTTGGCTTCTATAGCTTTTTTTTTTTTTTAAAAAAAAAGGGGATTCTGAGCCATCATAACACTACTAACCCGATATTATACAAAAAAAAAAAAATCAATAAAAACCACAGACAAGTGGAAGACAAAATATCTCTTGAATACTTACATAATTATCACTGAATGGCAATGCACCTGGTGCTGTGTATTGCCACTCATTTTGTGTGCTTTTATTAATTTTTTAAAATGTAAATTTTCCACAAATATTCTTTATTATAAAAATTTTTGACACAACAAAACTGTAACTTCTGTTCAGTTCCTTACTCATGAATCAGAATACACATTATTCCATGAATAAAAGACCATTTATTATAGAATGCATTTTTTTTATATGCACTGTATTTTATTTTTTAACTTTCACAAGGAGTTACATTTATGTTCACTTCATTCCAGTGCATATGGCTTCAGCTGCAATGAAGAAAAATGGATTTTCTGGAGAGACTGGGTAGACATTTTGATCATGAAAAATATCTTAAAGTAATTGCTTATTAAACAGTAACCAGATCCAATTACAGATATTTGAAGTGTTTTCTTCTTTTCCTTTTTTTTTTTTTTTTTTTAATATTTTAATTATTCTTGTGTACCTGTTTACATTCATCATTTTACTGAAAATTTGGTATAAAATGACACCAAATCTTAGTCAATAATTCTAATACACTGTTTAGCACTAAGTCTTGTTCTTTTTATTCAAATCCCGGCTACCTAAATCTTTCCTAAAAACCCTCAACCTGATGAAGCTAGAAGAATTAAAGAGTAGTTAATAGCTTTAATTTAGGAAGGAATAAAATTTGTTCAAATGGTGATGTTATATGCTTTCATGACCATTTTATGATCCCATCCTGTGTTTTTCTCTTTGTCTGGTGTTCAGGATATCATTCCTCATTATTCCACAATGGAATTCCTGTACAGGAAAACCAGGGTACATGTAGATGTTATCTGACCATGTAAAGGAAAGTGATTTTTTGCTCCACTTAAAATACAAAAATAAAATGAACTATCTCATGACACATCATTTCCTGTAGCAGCCAGGTTTCCAATTACAAATATAGATAGGTGTCATAAATGTAATATTCCATCTACAAGAAAAAAAAATGGTCAATTATAGCTAAAAATTATACCTGGAGAGCTGAAATATTTATTAAGTTATTGATCAAATGTCTTCATAATTTGAAATTATTCTTATACAAAAAATGTACTAGATTTAGCTCCTAGTCCACTTGCTTAAATTATGTGAGAAACCATCAAAAAAATGCCCTTAGGGACCACTCAGGCCTCCTAGAATGCAGAGGGAGCTCTCTGGGGCTGTAAAGATGATATTGAACATTTTTCATGACATGCTGCTTCTAGTTGTTTCTGCAACAAATGCCAGAGGTGAAGAAAGGCAAGGTCTAAGTAGCTTTTCAGCTAATATAAATTAGCTAAAAATCATCTCAACATTGGATTAAGCTAAAGAGTTGGAAAGGTTGGAAAAGTAGAAAGATGACTTTACTTCTCTGACTTTATATATGAGTGTCATCGAGTATGTCTTGCACTGCGCAAAAATTGGGGCATGCCTTTAGAAGGTATTTAATATTTTTATTAATTATAGGTAAAAAGTATTCCTGTCCTGGGCATAGTACTTTGGGTTAGAAGTCTTTGATGATATGAATTACTGAGCTTTACTGTAAGGGTTAAACTACAGCCTAATTTTTTTGTGTTTACCAATTCCAGAGCCTGGACCAAAATTACAGGATTTTGTTATATGATCCCATCTGGCTTCAACACGAAACAATGAAATTCTAATCCATAGTGCTTTTATATATATATAAACAAAAGTATAAATAAACGTATTATATTATTAAAATAAGATTTGTGTTGCTGGTGTACCATGTAATCCCTTTGCCCACTCAAAAATTCTGCTCAGTATTTCATGTACAATAATAAAACATCCCATAGCTCTCTGCTGTAGTTTTCAAAGTCCTTTAGGAATAATGTCAAAGGGCATTACCATTTGATTGATGTCACTAGAACAATATTGCTCCTTTTTGACAGCGTTTAATGATTCAGGTCACTAGTCTGAACCATACTCAGTGGCTTTGTCAAGTACACAAAACCTTTATTCAAAAAAAGTACAGAAATGTGAGCTTTTTCTTTTGAAGGAAAATGTGAATCCATCTTAGACACTTATTTTTCATACCTGCACAAGTGTATACGAAAACAAAGTAAACCTACAATAATCAGTTCAAAACTGCTTTCTTTCATGAATGTTCTATAAAGGAAACAAGCCAATAATGCATTCAGGGCATAGAAAGGAACCATCACAAAACCAGCAAATGGATTCACTTCTGATCTATTATGAAATAATTTTTACTGAGGTTGTTTTTTGAGTAATTGAAAGTCGAACAAACAGAGCTATAATATTAACAGTAAATGCTGTTATAGGCAGAGAGTTATCAAGATATTGCTTATAACTTTTAGAAAGTCAACAACACTTAATTACAAAATTAGCTATTTTTTTCTTAAATAGCAAAACATAAACATGTTGCTTTCTAAAGAACAGTATTCTGATAACTGAAATCACTGCTTTTTTTTTTATTATTATTATTTTCTATTTTAAAGACTTAGCTAGCTTCAAACAATTTTGAGGCAGATCTTTCCAAGAAATACCTTATTTTATAGTCATGAAAGATTAAAGAAATATGTCTTTGTATGCAAATACTGCTAAAATAGCACAGTAGACAATTTAGATGTTTTTTTTTCTCTCTTGAGTTTTAAGGATAAATGGTTTTGCAATATGACAGGTTACCTTGTTAGTAGCACAGAATATAAACCTCAGATAACACTGAGTGCTCATGTTACAGCTCACTCAGATCCTCGGATGATGTAAATCAATGTACCTCTATTAAAGGCACCAGAGCTACATGTATCTACATCAGCTAAAGATCCAGACCTTTATATTCATCAGGCTGCCCTTCTCCTTCTCAGGTGTCTCTACAAGCACTGCTGCTTTCACCGCAGTTACAGGAATTTCATACAAATTCACATAAAAAAAATAAAAAGTATACTCCAAAAAGCCCATGAAACTGAGAGTGAGATTCTGTTTGCAGATGAATGTGTCTGTATGTAGATATTCACATGTGAACTAGAGATCAGCTCATTTGCACATTAGGTATCTACTGCCAATTGAAATTCCCTCAAGTGTTCTTCTATCTGCCATGCCTCCACGATTCTGCTCTCCAGTAGACTCTGCACTGCATTTCCATCAATGTGGATATCTCGGATAACCTAGACTATCGAAAATGACACACGGTGCCTTCATGCAGGGAACTGACCAACATGCTTATTAAATATAGCCGGTGGAGGTTAAAGAGCAGTTCAGCTCCCTGTAACATAGACGTTTAAGGTGGGATTCCAGAGTATAAGTATTTAATGACATTTTTGACACTTTGGGATGTCTGAGGCATGCTTATGTGGCTAAAAGATATAACATAAAACCTACAGAGACACCCATACTTCTGAAATGATGAGGTAAGTGAAGCCTAAGAGCATATCTCACGGTGTTTCCAATGACAGCAGATGCCTCTGGGAAACTCAATCTGGTGTTTGGGTGGCTGATCAGCTAAACAGCTTTTGAGAATCTATTTGCAACTTTGACAATATTGACTAGATAATTAGATACCCATTGGTGCCCTAATCTGTGAGCTAAATCCTACCCTGAGTGAAGATAGTAATTTAGTTTTCATTTTTCCTAACACCTTTCAAGTGCTAGAAATTCTTTTTCTACTGGATTCTAGGCTAACTCCGTAGCTATGCACAGTTCTCTGATTATTGCACCTTGTTCATGATGAACCTGGTCTGTAAACATGTATGGGCCCTCAGCTCATCTGTGCTAGCAGTACTTTGCTAATTCTCATCCCTGAATTTGAATACTAATCCAAGGACAGGAATAACTGAGTAGAGAGTTTAAGTGGGTTTTCTTTGTTTGGTTGGTTGGTTGGTTTGGGGTTTTGTTTGGTTTTTTTCATTAAAAAACAAACCAAAACAAAACAAAAAAACCCAACCAAAACATTTTAGATATCCAGAAGATCAGCTGTTTCCATAGCTCAAATCAGAAAACCATAACATATTTGTAATAAGAGATTTAAGGCAGAAAGACCTCATAGGACTATATTAGAAGGTGTACCATGTCTCTGTGTACTGCAGAATCAGGATTTAGAAGCACGTCTTTAGTCTTTCTCCTAAAGGTTTTATGTTCATGGTTCTACAGCTGAGCTATGGCTTGGTAGCTACTAACAACTAGCAAACATCAAGTCAAATATTCTTGTTAAAGGTAATATGTTTCATTTAAATAAGTAGCCTGCAGTTTGGTCTTGTGGAACACCATACAAAACTGCATTCAAAACTGCATTCAAATAAACCCATCTGTTTCCAAATGTAGTTAATCTATCTATTAAGGGCTAAAAAACATGAGTATGATGGACACACTGGGTATTCTTTCATCCTCACAAATATGAACTTTACAAGTATGTAAGAAATATTGCATCAGGCAAATCAAAAGTCAGTTAACATGAGTGTGAGAAGTTTCGGCTGGAATTTTTTTTACCGAAACAATTTTCACTAAAAAATAGTATTTCATTAAGCTTCAGAACATTTTGTCTAAACCTTCCACAGAATTTAAAGTATTTTGAGATTTTGCGTTGGTTCCTGAAAAAACTGTCTTAAAGTGAGGGGTACCAGAGGATGCCAGTCGATGGCACATGGTTGTTTGTATCCAGCACAGAAACAAGGACTTTCAATACACTGCAGCTGGTCTGTGGGAACGTTCTCACAGTTAAACAGCTAATAGCAGCAAGCCAGCTTCAGAGGTCTAAGAAAATTAGCCAGCAGGGTCTAAGAAAATGCTAACATGCTGGAAACTTGGAGGTAAAAAAGCCCTGTAAGTAGCTTTAACTAACTTTGGAACCCCCTCACCCCCCAAAATTTCTTGTAAATCAAAACCTACATTTTTCAGCTTGTCTGGATGCAATACACATTACATTAATTTGAAATTTCACCAGAAACGTAAATTTGGTTTTAAAAAATAAATCTTTTCATATTATTACAAATATTCCACCTTTTTTTCAATCAATAGTGTACCTGAAGACAATAAAGTACATGTATATTAAGGCCCAATTTGTAAAAGGAAAATAAATTTTGTAACAGAAATCTTATAGGCATTAATAATTGTTGACACAAATTACGGTGTTTAAATACATAACCGGATGACTGAACCTGAAAATGAACTATTTCAACAGTTACGTGCAATCATTTGGTTTGCAATTATGTGTCCACACTGCTGATTCTGGAAATGACTACAGGTGCAAAATTGAAGCCTGGGTTATGTCTCCTTTTAAAGCATGGTCCTTAATGTAATTTGTTTTTAATATGCATTTGCAGCATATATTGTAATTGTTTCTCTAGAGCTCATATCTATGATGTGAATACATAACATCAGTAGCACAGATTGCACGTTATAGCTCCAGAATACCAATTATATTTTAAAATGCCTATCGATCGGAAAGTAGTAATTTGTGCATGACATGCAGAAGCTACTGAAGGGTTTCAGCATTTTTTTACATTATAAATTTTAGTAGTTCATATCATGTACTATGCCTACTAAAGTTAATTTCAAAGAATATTGCAGAAAAACGGAAAAATGCCTCTTACAAATGTAAATTCCTCATTTCCTTAAAACATTTTTCCACCAATATGACTTATATTTATATGACAGCTTTTCATAAAAGTTTTTCTTTTAATCAGTTATTTTATCATTTTGTTATTTCTTAATCCAATGATAAAAAAATTAATTAAAAAAGGCATTTTTGAGGCCAGAAACTATGAAAAATATTACAGCTTTCTTTTCCTCACCACTCTGCAAATACATCCATCTTACTCCTTCTTTTTACTGATGTTTTCACTGAGAACCTGAGGGAAAGCTTCAGAAACTCCATTTACAACATTGGATGGTGGTATGGCAATCAGAAACTGAAGAGAAATCATTAAATTCTTTTTCATTCAGTTTTCCATATCCTGGCTGTGTACATCTGCAAGTAAATCTGGCCAAGAGACACATTTTCTCTTAATTCTTCTCCTCCTACATTTTTTTTCCCCTTATTTTTAGTTGTAATGAGAAACAAAGCAAAATTATTCTCTCTCTGTTTTTTTTTTTTTTTTTTTGTTGTTGTCATTTTGGTTTTTTTTATTCTTCCCTCATGCAAGTTGTAGTATCTAGAAATGTACACAACAGCCTACTCAGACCACATCAGCTTCTGGATGTTTGCATAATGTTCCCTTTTTTGGGGGGTCGTGAGTCTATTATATCAACTGTATGTCTAAATGTATGACAGTGCTATTATTTCTAAATAGGGCTTATTATTTTAAAGGTAAGACAGTGATAATGAATGCTGGATTGTAGATAATAAATGGAAGATATTCTTGAGTGCTCATGTGCAATATGGGCATTCCTATGTTGAATACTCCATTGACAAAGAAATATGGAAGGAAAATATATTACTGGAAAGACAATAACTAATTGTGAAATCTAGAATTTATGTCATTAAATCTTTGTCCTTTTCTTCAAATTGATATAAAAAATTGTTTGTTTTTTTTTTTATTTTTAAAGATAGCTTAGAAATGACAAAATCCTTTGCCTTTACAAAATTCCCCAAATTGCTAAATGTATTGAATTGGCTTACCATGCTCTCTTTTAACTAAATGCGTGTGTTCCCCCCCCCCTTTTTTTTCCCTGTAGTAATCTATTATTTTTCCTTTGGAACACTGACATTACTCACAGGACTAATTTTCTGAGTCAGTGGATTATATTGACCAACAGAAAGATTAATATTTTCACTATTGTAATATTTTTAGTGCTACCACTAGATACACTAGTCAATGTCCCCCGCAAAAATGTGCCCCATAAAAGATAGTAGGTACTCCGACTGCAGTTTCCAAATGGCATTTTAGTGAAAGTAAGCAGCAGTCCAATGTTTTGCTCAACTGGTTCCATTGAAACTCTTCTCAGTTGAAACTGGTTCTGATCAGTTCAAATTTGAAAAAAAAATAAAATTAAAATTATATAAAATATATTTTCATAGAACACATGTATGTATGTATATAATTTATCATGAAACAAAAAAGTATTTTAGAAACTCCAGTTTCCACTTGCAAATGATTTTAATAAACTATTTTTGAACAGCTTTCCTCCATAATAATATGTGAATACTAAGATCTGATGAGCCTAGATGGTTTTTGAAATTGTTCTTTTGTGGTATTCAGCCAGCTCTGTTCGTAATACAACTTGTATTATGAAATGCCATGGTCTGCAACAAATCCCGCCTTTATCAGAGGAAGAAATAGTACCACAGCTTTCTTCCAATTACCAGACTTTATTCTGCTTTGATACATAGGAAATCACTACTTCTTTTGCAGACACAGCATTTCTTTCAAAGTTAAGCTTCTTTGCTCCTTAGTGTTTTCATCAATTTTTTTCCTGTAATCTGTAACATACTTATAAACTGCATCTTTACCAAGCAATAATTAATTAATGTGATGTTACAGTACTGTCATTTTCTTAAGAGTTTCTTGATTACCAGAGCCTAAATGCCCCCAAAGTTATTTGTTAATAAACAGGCAAAATACCTGACAGTTCCATTGCTAGCAAGACAGAAAAAAAATGAACCGATTCCACTGTAAAGAATATGTCTCCATTATGGAGAAAATTTGCTGCAACATTAATGACTGACTTTTTGATGCAGATTTACAAGCGGAACAGAATATTTCTTCTTAGACTTGCACTGAAGTTTAGCTTTTTATTTGTAAGGAACAGTTGCTTTTAGAGTCTGTAATATGCCTCTTTAAGAGCTATCATGGCACTATCAAGTTTACTTACAATTGAACTATCAAGGGATTAATTTCCTTGGCATAAGGTTTAGTTCTAGTGGGTAAATATTAGAGTCTTGATCTGCTTCAAAAATCAGAAAAACTGCAGCTGTAGTGAAAACAAATCAATGAAGAACATTTTGAAAAAAGCATTATAATGAACCAAATGGGCACACAGTTCTTTAACGAAAGGCAAACTAAACTTTTCATTTTAGTTTGACAGCTATATTGATGGAAAAATCTTTAATCCAATATAAGATTGTGTGGAGAAGGGATGCAAATGTGTATTTCCATTTCACTTATGGCCATGTCTGCTACACACTTGCTGGGTGAGAATAACTTTATAATCTACTAGTAGCCTCAAGAATTTTCAAAAATACTGCTACTGGGTGTCTCTGGATACTTAATAACATAAGTGCCTTAAGGCTATTTTTTCAAAGACACTTAAAGATGTAAACAGACTGCCATTATAATATCCAAATTACCTCCTTGGATAATTTCTGGATTATTTATTTGAGCCATTGATGTCTAAATAATTTGAAAATCCGGATGGTTCTTCACCACTTTGCTGCCCAGGGAGGTGGTAGAGTCTCCTTCACTGGAGATATTCAAGACCCGCCTGGACGCCTATCTCAGTGATATGTCCTAGGGAGCCTGATTTGGCAGGGGGGTTGGACCTGATGATCTCTCGAGGTCCCTTCCAACCCCTACAATTCTATGATTCTATGATTTTAATTGGTGTAGAAGCTAAAGTCCTATTTGCCAAATACAACCAAAATTTAACCAAAACCTCTCTAATTACTCATTTGGATAAATGTCAGTGAAGAGTAGAGTATATAAACTAAGTATATAAATTGTCATTTAACAGTAAAAAAGTAAGAAAAATATTGAAGGAGAGAAGCTTTCAAAAAAGAAAAGTGGAGATAACTCAAATACCGTTACTAATTATCAACATACGCAGACTGTAAGTAGACACACCATTAAAAATAGGGTGCGCTTTCATTTCAGACATCATGTCATGAATTCCGTGTGCTTGGTCACTGAACTCTCAGTTACTGAGTCTTTTTATTCAAATATGTCTAAAGGCTGATATTACCTCTATCTGCCAACGTAACACGCAACTATAAGTCTGGTCAAACTAGATGGACATTTCTATGATAAACTAAGCATCCTGCAGAATTTTAGCCAGCTTATCTAAACTTCTAGTGATGAATTTTATAAAAGCTTGGTTCCCTTTTTATCACTATAGCTGCTGTCTGGGATCATTGAGACCACAAATACCAGACAATCCAAGAAAACTATTTTTGCACTGCTTCCAGCATTATTTAAGGACAAAAGAATTTCAGAAAAGTTTCTTAAACTTATAATAGGAATGGAACAAATCCTACAAGCCCTGTAAGATTATCCGGTCATTATGTTCCTACAGAAAAGAACTGAAAAAAATGTAGTCACACAAAATGTAGCAGTAATGAATTTTTGAAATATCCAAGGGTCAATGAGCAGAAGGAAACTAACCTGTCTTCCTAGGCAACTGATTTCATGTTCTCTTCTTCTCATATCCAAAATGTATTTCTCCTCCTAAAATCTTTCATGTTGCAGACATTTAATGCCTTCCTCATATTAAGATACAGTGAAACACCTTTTAAATATACTTTTCTCTGATTTCATTTTTTTCTACGCTATTCTGAATCTGAATCTTTATTTATTTAATAGCTATAGTGAAGTTAAGAATTATGTCAGAAAACATTAGAATATCAACATTAAAAGGTCAAAATTAACCAACCACTTAAAAAAAAAAAAAAAAAAACTCTCTAAAAAATCCAACATCTAACCCCAGAAGTCCCATCAGCTTTTAGATATCCTGATATCAGAAGAGGATCTTTAAAGGCAAACTACTGACATTAAAAAGAACAAGCATCACTATTATCTGGCCCTGCATACTGACAAGTGTGTGGAAAGACGATTCAAGTAGCTCATGAATGACCCACCTTTTTACCAGTAGGGAGACAAACGTATTCCTCAATCATATTTTCACATTTCTACCAGTTAAGTTCCTAAAACTGAAAAAAGATTTTTGAAAAGCTATCTTTCAACCTCTGAAGTAACTAGTAAAGGATATAAAGAAAATTCTGAGAAGTGGTTGGAGAGTAGTAATCAAGGTTCCTGGAAAATTAACTGTATCAATAACTTTATATAATTAACACTGAAGATTTCAAAAATTCCAGTAATCTTGCCTTCATGGTGCATGCTGCTGCCTTTTTTTTTTTTTTTTTTAATGGAAATAAAAGGTCTGGTTATTATTGCAGGTAAAAAGTCCACTTAGTATGTTATTAAACTCTAAGGGAATTTAACTTGTGAATATCTAAGTATTTAAACAGACATAGAGCCACGAGGATGACACTCATTCAACTGTAATTCTATGCATGTGAGGAAGGTGATAAAGTGACAAAAGCATTGCAAAAAATTTCTTACGGTGTTTTTAAATTACTGTTTTCAATTTTCAGTTCAGCGAGAGTTAAAAATTTCTCTCAGCTGTTGTGTTAGACCCCATTGGAGGAAACACTGAGCAATTGTATGTTGAATCAGTTGTCTGTCACCATGAAGAGAGTCCAGGAGTTCAAATGATCTTTTTTCACGGTTGCACATTTTAACATAGTAACATAGTTATAGCGTATTTATAGTTGCCAATTTAGTCTTTACTTTTTGTTTTTAAAGGTATTGCTGAAGCTGTACATGATTATATAAGGCATGCATGATAATCACTTAAGCAACAGAAGACAGTATTATTTTTTTATGACATTGATATGCTCATTACATTTTTATACATATGCACACACAACTTGCTACTGAAAAAATTTGAAAATAAAATACAGTTTATACAAAATAGACTGCATTTCTCTATTCAGTCATTCCTTTTTAGAATCAAGTTTCAGTTATGTCTCAGTAATGATTATTTTCTTTTATTGCTTAATTTTGGAAATCAAAAGTAGAGTACAAATAGATAAAATCTTCTTAAAGTGGGTCAACAAGTGGGTTGCTATGGGAAACTGAGATACTGAAAAATCTCTGTACTTTCACTGCTTGAAGAAAATACTAGTTGCTTTTGTGTGCCTCCCATGTGGCTTCTCCTGAAGTAACATACTTTAAATTACATTATATTTTTCAAGGCAAGATGCCTGACGGGGGATATAAATATATATCATTTATTTGTATGAAAAAAAAAATGATACACAAAAGGAAGGATTGCTTTTTGGAAAATAATGATTTTTAAAAACAGTTCAGCTACTACTACCTACAAATTAAAACTATATTGGAAATATATTTGGAAACTTGTCTATTTAAAATATTTATCTTTCTTCTACATAATGGCTTGTAGCAATGTGGGGTTACAAGGTGCATTACCTTATATGACAATAATCATCTTTATAGGCAATAGAATTGGAATAAACAGCTCTTAGAAAGTGCTTATTAACTTCCTTTCTCTTTCCACCCACCCAGCCCAGAATATGGTGGAGAAAAGAGGGAAAGATAATTGTAAGAATAATGGTGTCAGTTAACTTGAAAGATTATGATGTTATTTTTCATTTTTTATTTTGCAAAGCTTATACTATATGTTCCAACAGTTCATAAAGTGTAGGTGTCAGTCTTTGCTAATAATCTATTTGCTGCTTTTTTTTTTTTTTTTTCCCTATTATTTTGAGGTTTGAAAAGGAATTTAAATTCTTTTTTAAATTTCCGACAATGCTATGGATGTACACTGATGTCCTTATATACATTATAAACAACATTAGAGACCAGTTTATCAATATCTTAAGCCACAGAAAAGTTATCTGGTAACAGATTTGCTTTAGATACATTCTCTCTCTTAATGCATTCAGAACTAGATGCTAGAACAAGAATATTTTGAATTTATACTATTATAGACATTGGTCTCTGTATGTTGACCTGCCTTCAGGCATGTCAGTACAACCTCTTGCCTGGAAGGCAGTCATATTGACTACTACTGCTGGGAAGGGCAAAGTAGGAACTTTTATGTCATTTCTGGACAAGCTGTTCTGGACAACTGCCTGTAGGCTTAAGCTGTCTGGAAAGTATCTACATATTGACTAGTTTTCTGGGCAGAAATGACTAGAAGTCACCTCTTTTAAATGGCCAACATGGGAAGAATTAAAATCAATTCCAAGACTACATGGCTTAAATAAAAAAAAAAAAATTCTTTTAACTTGCTGCATAGGACCAAAGCTGCTCTGAAAGGCTGTTCTTAGATAAGCTTTTCCACTGTACTTTTCTTTTCACAAGGTATCCAAATACAAGAGGATTCTCTTGGTTTAGAAATACGTTATTTATAAAACAAAGCAATTTGTTTCCTTCTGAGTTACAGGAGTCCTAAACAAACTAAAAGAGGAAAAGAAATATCTAAGAATATGGTATAGTGGTTGATATGAGCACATAATATATTCAGTGAATTTTACAAGTATTCTAAACAGCTAAATCTACTGTTTTACAGCTTTCTTATCAATGGCATCAGTGGAATAGATAAGCTCAGACATGACCCTATCTTAACCTAGCTATAGAGCTACTAGGTAAGAGGAAATATTTATTTCTGGTATTCTTTACTGGATTCACTAATTCAAATAATATTTGTTTATGACTCTTTGTGGAAGCTGAGACCAACTTTCTGGGATTATTTTAATTTCAAAATATGATTTGCATTATTTTCTATATTTTTATTTTCTGTGCCTATAATATTCAAGAATGCACCTCAAATGTGAACATCTGTTTTTATGATTTCAGAATGTGGCTTTCAGGAAAAAGTTGTAAATCATCTAAAAAGTTAGTCAGAGGAAGATTTCAAAAATGTTGATTTACAGTTTTTTATATATATAGATAAAAGCTGTGATGAGGCACACTATTAAATGTCTTAAAACATATGTATTTGATTACCAGAATACTCATGGACTCTGACACAATAAAACAAAAAATATGGGGTGGGATTTTTCCTTTACTTCTTTTCATGCAAAAATATCTAGAGAATATCTTATGATGTATTAAGTGAATTTTAATATAAAAAAAAAAAAAAAAACAACTTGGAAAAAAGCTAGATTGTGTATATATATATGTCATCATCTGGGATAATATTCAGATCTGGAGACAGGAAGACCTGTACTGCCTGTGGACAAGGTTCCTGGAAGAGGACATCCTCTTCCTTGGCCGTCTACCCTTTACCCAGCTGCACAAATTTTCCATATTTGGCTTGTGATTTTGAAGGTTTATAATCATACATGTCTTTCTCAGAGGCAAATAAGTGTTAGATGATAAAAAATCCAAAGATGAATCTCTAGAGCTTCAGAGCTCCAGACCACTTTGGGAAAAAGTACCTCATATTCATATGTAAGGAAAAAAAAAAAATCTTCCTTCACATCTTAATGAAGACTATCTGAATATCCCAGAGAGTAAAATCTCTCCACAGCAATGTTCAGTGTAGATGAACAAAATTTGCAATTACTTTCTGAAGCAATTTGACAAATAAATTTCCTGAGAATGCAGAAAATGTTTGTCCTATCATAGAAGGTGTTCATGAATGCAAATATTTTCAGTATGAGATAAATGGTTGCAACTAGAATTATGGTGAGCTATGGCTGATCAGCAGCTGATCACTTGGAATCCTTTGTCTTAGAGGAGAGTGGCAACTGAACTGCCAGCAAGAAAAGTAAGCTTTGATTAACAGGGTAGAAAACAAAAGTATCTATCCATATGTTGTCCTCCTTCATACCTTTTTCAGAGGGCCACACACTTGTGGTAGCTGCCTGTCCCAAATGAGCCAACACAAGGTTTTATAGGCTTCCACTGCCATCTTCATCTGCAGTTGAAACTTGAAGAGGTCACGTTCATCCATTTATGGTGATTCATGTTGCATTATGATTAAGATTGTCTTTACTACTTATTGCAATTTTAAAGTTAAAAATACCCAAACAATGTAAAAACAGACCAAAGAAAATCTGATAACTGGCTGATGGACATTGAGCCAGAGAAAAGAATCAGCTAACACCAAGAGACATATGGGCTGATGGATCTTGAGATCTGGAGAATTAATAGAAAACTCCTAATATTGGCAGATCAGGTCTGCTCTGTACCCAGCTTAGTTTGTATCTGAAGCAAATGATTTCACAAAGATGGGATATGGAAGGAAGAATCTTTTATCTAAGTGCTAGAAAAGTTTCATGCCTGGAATGATGTGCATATATATACATAGGCCTTGATGCAGAAACTGCATTCTGCATTTCAACAAGCCTCTGCCAGTAAAGTGTAGGATAAGGTCAGCAGGATAACATCGCTTCACATCCTTCACCCCATATCAAGAAACATTAAATAGAATGCCAATGTTTTCATGCTGCTTTCTGACCTCTTCTAGTATACAGTATCTGCAAACTTAGTAATTCTGTTCCCTTCAAAGTTCCTATAAAAGAAAAGGAACAGGAATTTAGAAGCTGTACATATACGTACATATATAACTTGATTGTGAAACAGCATTCATATATATATATATATATACACTTTGTTCTGAAACAATTTTGGGACAATTTTGATATCACTCAGACATTGAAATGTAAAGTAGTAGCACCTTGGCCCTGTTATATAAATAACCATCTCTCAGCACTTCTCCATTAAAATAAAATGTTATGAAGAGTTACTGTTTTGTCTTGGATATATAATCTGTACCTGACAGAAAATAATTATTTTTCCCTTCAAATGAAGAGATAGTGCCAAGCATGTTTTTATGTAAATATTTAGTTTTAGCTGGAGGAAAACAAGTGTCCAAATTTCCAAACAGTCTTCTGTGGGAAATTATTTTAAAAATCATATTATATTTCCTAATATGTAGCTTCTCCCCAACAATACTGAGATGATACTGCACAGTACAAATTTTGATTTACTGCCTTCCAAGAACAGTACAACTTTAAGATTCCCTCAACATTTAATAAGAAAAACACCCCAAATACTGTACACTAAATATAAGTTTACAAGGAATTAATCAGAGTGCAGTCAACGAGTGCAAGTATGCATGGTACACAAAGTACACCATGATTTTTGTTAGGACAATACTTTTGGATCAGTGACTTTTCTTCCTATTTGTGCTACCCATCCTTAGAACAAAACTCAGCAAGTCACTTTGGGAATATACATTTGTATTTTGAATCATCCAAGTCATGGTTTAACCCCAGATAGTTATACCACAGTATACCACATAGTAATACCACACAGCCATTTGCTTGCTCTCCGCCTACCCAGTGGGGTGGGGAGGAGAATCGGAGAG
>KL280416.1:0-12772 GCA_000699545.1 Podiceps cristatus | reverse complement strand
TCCCCCCCCCCTTGCCATCCCCCGCAAACAAATCTACTGTTATTTCTAAGACTTTTGTAAGGCATTCAGTACACCACAGATTCTTCCAGTTACCTGGCATCCATCATTTTGCTAATCTGCTTGGAATAAACAGTATCAACTGCAGCTTCCCTTTTGGGTTTCATTATTTACGCTGAACCACAAGCACTAGCTCATAATGTTTGGGTTTGGGGGGGGGAGTTTTTTGTTTGTTTGGGGTTTTTTGTTTTCCCCAAATTCAAAAATTCTATTGAGAATTTTAAATATTTTGAAGTTTAATTTTCAGTAAAACTTGCATTCTAAACAGTTGCAAGCTCCCTGGTACAGATGGGCTTCAAACAACAGACTTAAAGGACCAACCAGTTTTTGTCCACATTAAGCAGAATTGATGAGTAAATACAAGTCTGTACAGAAGTTTTCTTCAATTAGTAAATATCCTTTATGACTCAAGATGACTAAGATGTGCATAAATTATATGTATTCCTTCAGAGAAATGGTTTGGTATTACATATTACCCAACAAAGTTCACATATTTAACAATACTAGTAATTTCAGTACCAGTTTTAATCAAATGGTCACTAAGCCCTATTTTATACATACAAAGAAGAATTAACTTTTAAGTGACATATTCACTGACTTTCACTGACTTAAATGACAGGAAGTTTAACGAAATTTTTCGTAACAGGATTCATTTGCTTAGGTCTAATTTTCTTGTTCACATATGTGAACATATTTTCTTCTTCCACATATATGGAAGTGGAATGTAAAGTGAGAGAAAACATTATAGCAATGTTACTTCAGGAGCACTTTTCAAGCAATTATGAATAATTCTTAGAAAATCCAGGTCAACTTCATACTCAGTTATGTAACAAAAATAACAGTTAAATCACATACTAACTACTGTATAAATTCTGTTTAGTGCTAATTACATAATTCTTTATATGTGCTCTAAGAATTTCAAGATACAGCAATTTTAAAATTAATACTCTGTTACTCTTATAATGAATAATTATTAAAATGACAGTCAAATACACTTCATATAATTGCATTTTGAAACCTATAAAGGGTAGACTTCACATTTATAAAATTCAGGAAATGTTTTGACTAATCCTGCTGTTCAGCTGCATGATACCATCCTCAAAGGCAGTTTCATGATAACGTTATGTAAAGACCTACCTAATCTGAACTAGTTCATAGTTATTTCAGCCTCTAAATATAGCGGTCATCTTTACAATGTTGGTGCTATGGTGAAACCAAGAACAGATCAATCAAGTTACCAGAGCAACGTGTAGCCAAGTAGTAAAGATTAAAAAAGAGTGGGGAAGAGGTGTGCTCCTGCAAAGCCATCAGGTGTTCAGTATTACCCTAATCCAGTAAAAGCAGATACATATTAAAAGCAAGGGACTGAAGTCATACAGCAAACGAATCTGTCCTTGTTTTGGAGACTGATTAGGAAGAATAAAGAAACAATTGCTTGCAATGCATAAAAACGTAATGATTTTCCTTCTATTTAAGCAATAGTTCATAAAAAATTAGGTAAATGTGTTCTTATGTGCTTTAAAGCGGATGTAATAAATTCACAAGCTATGCTTTCCCTTCAGAAGATGGAAAGGGAAAGCATTACATCAACATTGCTCTGAATATGCTTGCATCAGGTTTCAAGAAATTTTATTTTCTTGATTTCTTCGTTACTCTCTGCTTATGATCTGGATGAAAGGCCGTATTTCCTTACAGAACTTCATATTTGCTTCCCTGGACCAATCAAATTCCTATGTGGGACTCCAAAAGAGGTCAAAACAATGATAATCTGACCTGTGGCATTTAGTATCCCACTCCTGGAAGCCTGTATCTGGGCACATGCTAGAAAAGGCACCAAAAAGGCCCCTAATATATAACTGTGTTTTACACTTTTTAAAAAATGGTATTATGTGAAGTGTTGCTCAAGATTGAATTCTGTAATTTTAACCAAAAAAAACAGATGCACCATTTCTGCAGTGAACTTCCAGTAGCAAGAAAAAGAGGAGTCTTAAAAAAGAAATCCTTGTTATGTTTTCATTCATTCCTGTGATTCATTGTATCTATTACACAGTTAATATACTTCAACACTTACAGAAATGTCTCCCAGGGAAAAAAGCTTCGTTCCATCTCTTATGCTACATTTCTGCACAGGAATATTTAAATCTAATGGTACTTTGTTTATTAAAGTTATCACAGAACTATAAAACAGGCATTTATGAAATTTATATGTAGAAGTTAGTTGAACTGAATTTATAACCAAACCAGCCTATGGCTTCTCCAGCTAAAGAAAAGAAGAAAACTCAAACCCTTCATTAAGTTAAAACAAGAAAACCCCTCAGAAAGGCTTAGGTAACATATCCTGTACTAAACCAGGAACAGTTCTACCCATGTTCTACTTTTGAAATGACAAACATCAAGTGGTTTTAAGCATCAGTCTTCAAGTCCTGTTGATAAGCACAAACTTTACTACAGGTCCCTTTCATCATGGCTTTGACTTTTTTTTTTAAAAAAATTTTTCTATAAAGCATTCTTTTTACACTTTATTTTAGATTACCATAGCTATATGGTAAAGTCAAATCCTTCCTACCTTCTTACTACAGTCTGCTTTATTGTTTGTACAGTGTCCACAGCAACTATAGTGATATTTAAAAGACCAGCAACACAAACTCCATGCCAGGCCGCTACCAACATTTCAAACACCTTTGCTTCAAAATTCCATTTTTGTGCGTTTTCTTATTAACAGAGGTGTCACTAATACCATGTGATTTTTGCAGTCCATAAACAGATGCCTCAACCTCTTCAGTACCAAGATGTACACACCCAATGAATTTTCAAGACAGTGCTGGTATGATAGTTACATCTGCAACACTATTATCACTAAATACTTCAAGGTTTCTCATAGGGTTCGAAGAAATAATGAAAGAAAAAGCAAAGTCAAGCTGATGCAGCTTTTCATTTTCTGAAATATCCTCATATTTTCTACCTTCAGTAAAAGAAAACCTATAATGGTGCTTTCCTCATACTTCACTAAATCACAGAAGCGCTGGTGGGACATGACCTGATGGACATCCGATCCAACCCTGATTCAAAGTGAGGTTACATTAGGTCAGAACAGCTGTGCCTTCATTTAGCAAAGTCTTGAAAACCTCCAGGGACAGAGGTCCTATAACCTCTCTGGGCTACCTGTACCTGCCGCACTACCCTCCTGGTAGACAAGTTTTTCTTCTTCTTCAACCTGAACCTTCTGAGCAACAATTTCTGCCTGTTTCTCTTTATTGTAATAGCCGTCACTGTGTGACAATTTCTGGCCATTATCCTGCCGTAATAGCTGTCACTGTCAAAGACAGCTTGGCTCTGCCCTTTTTTTAATTCTTCAAGTACTCATAGACTACTATTACATCACCCTCTTAGCCTCCTCTTCACCAGGCTAAACAAACCCAGCTCCCTCAACCTCTCTTTGCCCATCATGTGCTGTAGGGCCCTGACTATCTTGATAGTCCTTTGCTAGGACCTTTCCAGTTCTTTAGCACACATCAAATTGTGAAGCCCCAAACTGGACAAAACAGCTCAGGTGTGGGCCCAATAATACCACATAGAAGAAAGTAACTTCCCTTGATCTGTGAAATAATTTACAACACAGAACTGACACCTACTAGAAATTCCTGATAGGTTGGTATTTCCAAATTAAAGGCAAAGAATCACTCATTCTTCAAATCCACTCTATATATGGTATAGTATCATCAAATTTGATGACATACAGATTTGTAATTTTTTTTTTTTTTACTCAAAGACTTGAGCTCCACACTGACACTGAATTTTTTGATTAAACTCTTGAAAAAAAACAGGGAGGTACAGAATCCGACACACAGATACTTTTGCAAAAATAACTTGTGATTCACCACAGTGTTCCAATATCAAAAGGTTAAGATACTCTGCTGTGCATCTTTACTCAGAATTAAACAAAGCCTTTCAAATGAACTACACTGAGGAACTGATTTAAAGATGCAAGTCTAAATTTAAAAAAAAAACAAAACAAAACAAAACAAAAAAAAACAAAAAAAACCCCCAAAAAAACAAAAAAACAAAAAAAACCAGCAAGGGTAAACTATTTAAGGAAATGACAGTAAAGTCTCAACTGAAAGAAAATCACTCATAACCTGAAAATGTATCAGGGAAAAGATCTTTGGGCCCTTGGTAGGGAAAAAAACCCAACAAACCAAACAAACCAACCAACAAACCGATGCCAACTTTCACACTTCCCCCCCCCCCCCAATTAAATTATTTTGGAATTCTTCTCCTAAAATGGATGATCCATAGCAATGCCAGTTTTGATTCAATTACCTTGCCTCTCTTGGTGCTGGAAGTAGTCCAAGAACTGTATTCAAAACACTTCTATCTTGGCTACAATTTTGCTCTTTGTCACAGCTAAAACATTTTGCAGAGACTGTCTTCACAGCTCACTTCCAGTAGAACCAGTTGGGGTTCTAAAGGAAACCTGAAACTTTCTTTATCAGCACAGCTACTCAGCTTCACAGTGCAGAGGCTTCCACGTACATAAACCTGTACAGATGCATATATCAACCTAATAAATAAAGCCTAGCCTACTAGAAGGTTGTGGAAGTAATGGTAGTCACTTTCTTTACGAGGACATTTCCATTGAAATGAATTACAGGTAACTTAATCTAATATACGATGAATTAAAACTTGAAAAACAACTTCAAAGAGACATGCAATGTAAGCACAGGGCACTGCCCTTAAAATTGCTTTAAAAAACACTTAGCATGTTACAAGAGAGCAATCTGACATTAAGAAAAGGCAGATAAATAATGTATATTGGCTTTCACTAAGTAGTAACTGACCACAATACTTTTTTTGAGAAACAGTGTTTGTACTGATAGTTACACACTGTTAAAACAATTAACTAAAAGCAAGATATGCAAGCCATACAGAAAAAATAAAAGAAAAAGAAAATCCATGGGACATGAAGATAGTATCAGAAAAAATAGACAGTAAAAAGTAACTACGGTGTGAGCTTTAACAAATTTAACAAATAAGGAATGTGTTTTTTACACTTTTCTATGTCAAAAGTTCTGAGTATAGCAACTAAAAGCTGTGTTTGAAAACTTCACACTGATATTTTTATTAGACCTCAATGAGCAAACTAGGTTCTGAGAGCATCAAATAATCTTCCACATGGATCTTGTATATTAAACTGTACAAGATTGTCTCTTTTCTATCTAGATATATTCAAGCTTTGAATTTTTCTCATTTTTTGTATCTCTGCAATATGAAAGCATAATGAACTGTAGTAGAATCTATCATCATGTAAAACAGCCAACATTAATCCAGTAGATCACACAGCCACTTCAACAGTAACAAAGTGCCAATATACTTCATTAATATGGTTGAATTACAAAACTACAGAGATTGATGACGTACAGTATGCAAGACCATGAATACTAATAATAATTCTATGATTCTACTAATACTTAAATCCAATAGAATTTAGCCTAAATTAGATTTGTTAGCTGTCAGGCATCATTACATAGCATTATTTTTTTTTCCTATTAACAAATTACTGCAAAGAGACACAGACATAAAAATCACTTGAGATATCTGTATCTATACACACTACATGTATTGAACAGCCTTATGGAAAGAATGCTATACTAGATAAAAAGTTTGCCTTGCAAGCTAGTGGCTTCTCTGTCATATACCACAAATGCTCATGATAGTAACCAGTTGATAAACACAGATTAGCCTAGAAAAGTACCAATTTTTCAAGCTTGATTGCTTTTGTTACTGTGGTAAGGCAGATACCATTATTGTAAGAAATCATTTTGGTTTTCTTTTTTTTTAAATTAATTGTTTAGACAAGCAAATAGTCCTTTTAAAACATATTCCATGCCCAACCTTCTCAGGCGTTAAAGAAAATGAAACATTGTATCAAAACCATATTTAATTAAAGCACTGTATAAAAACAGGTTTAAATGAACTTTTTTAAAAATGGAAACATTGTATCAAACTCAGTTTAAAATACAGTATTAAAACTGTATTACCCCACAGATTACATGTAGACTGTTACTACTACTACCACAGAATCACGTAGGTTGGAAAGAACCTCTGGAGGTCAGCTAGTCCAAACTCGCTCAAACCAGGTTGAAGCAGATCAGGCAGCTCAGGGCCTCCTGCAGGCCCAGTTCTGAGGATGCTCTCCAGAATCTCTCTGTGTAACCTGTAGCACAGGGTGAGGTTTTTTTTCCTTGTCTCTAATTGGAATTTTCCATGTTGCAACTTGTCTGCATGACTGTCTTGGTTTAACCCCAAACAGTAAGGGGACCACACTCAGCCACTCGCTCCTCCTCCCCTCCCCAGTGGGGTGAGAAGGAGAATCGGAGAGAGAGAGCTCGTGTGTTGAGATAAAAACACTTTACCAGGACAGCAAAGGAAAAGATAAAAATATATTAATTATAATAATAACGTATAAGGACAACAGAATATATAAAATGAACGATGCACAATTTCTCACCTCCCAACAACCGACACAGCCCATCCCAAGAAGCCAACATGAACAGAAAGCGAACCAAACAAGGAACCAGAGCCTGAGAGCCGTGGCTGACCCTCCCTTACTCTGGGCATGATGTCTACAGCATGGGACACACTCTCTGGCCAGTTCAGATCAACTATCCTGGCTGTGTCCCTCCCAGGTGTTTGCACCTGCATATCAGCAAAACCTGGGAAACTGCAAAATGTCCTTGATGGTTCAGAAGCAACCAACACCAGCAGCGTGCTGTCACCATGTTTCACACACTAAATCCAAAACACAGGAGCTGCTGAAGGCAAAACTAGCTCCGTCCTGGCTGAAACCAGGACAATGTGAAAAGGCCTCTTGCCTTTTCACTGTGCACCTATATGAAGAGCTGTGCTCCATCTCCTCTATACCCTTCTATTAAGTACTTGAAGACAGCACTAAATCTCACCTTAGCTTCTTTTCTTAAGGCTACACAAACCCAGTTCTCTCAGTCCATCCCTGTTGGACTCATGCCAGTCCATCATTGTTTATCTTATACTGGGGAAATCAAGACTGCACACAATGCTCCAGATGTGGTCTCACAAGGGATGAATAGGGACAATAATCACTTCCTTTGACTCGCTGACTACACTTTTGCAACAGTCTACTATGCAGCTGGCTGCCTTTGCCACAAGATCACACTGCTGACAAATACAAAGATGAAGTTCTTACCCATAAGCACATGTCATCCCACATGGATACTTGTGCGAAAGCATTCAAGAACAGCCTTTTTAGATTTAATCATAAGCAGAAAGGCATATTGGGCCCTTTATGTCTCAGCACTCTACACATACGCGAAATTAATGGAAGGAATTGTCATTGGCTCCCTCACAGGCAGAATGTCCTGCTCTCCTACTCCTGTGCCTCAAACAAAGACTGGAGGTGGAAAGTTGCACAAAGATAACCTTCAAGACCAAAATGGTCTTGCAAAGGGCAAAACTTTGAGGTAAATAATGTTCCTAAGGATTAATTTTACCATTCCATTCCAGCTTATACTTTTAACACCATTTACAAATACAGCTTCCTCCCAGGGAGGTTATCTAATATATATTTTATGCAAGTACCACCATCATGGCTCCCCACCAATGTGTTTCCGTGTAAAAGAAAAAGCAAAAAAAAAAAAAAAAAAAAAAAAAAAAAAAGGAAAAAAAAATGTAGAACCTGGATAGAGGACAGGTCCACAAAAACAAAAACAAAAAACAAAAAAAGAAAGCACAGAGGAAAAACAAAATAAAGAGTACACAAGATGGAAAGAGTTTGTGAAAAATGGGCTAAGATTCTTATGTAGAGTCAGGAACTTGCTTCACATTCACTTACACATCTTGTGTCTCTTAATAATACAAATCTAATGCATAACAATTCTAAACTTTTTTTTAAAAAAGCAACCAAAAAATAAACAACACCCCCCCAACAATCTATAACCAAAACCACAAACCAAAGCAAAACCCCACTAAACTCAGAAAATGTTTATGATCTGTTAACTCAATGCCCTGCTAGCTTGAATTATAACTGTATCAATATAACACAAGTGGAATAAAAAAAATGGAATACACAGTGACTGTCATTCAGTTACCATGCTCTTTTTCATATAGTGTAAAAGAAGCACTATATGCACGAGTTGTATATACAACTTAGAAAAGACATTGTTTTATTAATCCTAAAATAGGAAATGCTAAGAGTTATAGCCTTTTATTTACACTGTAGCAGTTCTGACTATATGAAAAATGTATACACTTTTTATAGAATTTTGCATAATTTAATCCCAAGTTTTCACTCATTTTATAGCAAATTACTTGCTAAATGTAGACTAGTAAACCCAAAACTTATGTGTTCACACTTTGTATGCTTTTTTTTGATACAGAATTATTTTTTTTAAGAAATTCACGTTCTTAAAAAAAAAAATCTAAACAGAAATAGCAATGGCTTAGAGTTAGTATAGACGTACTATTCTTTCTAATATTTATTATCACACCTGAATAGCCATAGGAACTACTAAAGATTATAAATGTATGCATTAAGTTAAATCAAGTTAAGTTTAAGATATGACCTTGCTTTAAAACTTCTTCAAAATATAACACAGAAAGGATCTTTCAAAGAAGCAAATATACAAAAGGTTGACAAACTCTTACCTTCTGTGCTTAATCCAGGACTTGAAGTGAATTTTGCTACATCGACAATCTTTACAGCAAACTGTTGCCCTGTTTCCCTGTTGATACATCGCCGCACAACACTGAAGGGACCCCTGAAACACACACATGCAAAAAAACAACAATAAATAACCCATTCTCTTTCATGCGTTCAGCTACAATTGCATTATTTCTAAACAACATTTAGATGCCAACATTCAAGTGTAGTCAACATTCATATGTAGTATTTACACAGCAGTTTATACCTGTCATACTTGCTGCCCATTAAAGGTAAAATTAGTAATTTTAACTACAGACTAATGTAAAGAACACCAAATGAGTTTTCTGTTTTCCTATATTAAAGACATTCTCTTACCCTGCTACTTTAGAAAGGCTACAATCTTAGAAACCTTATGTAATATACTGTAATTATTATTAAATTTTAAATGGACTTCATTTCAATGCATAATCCAAATGGAGGGAAGGGGCGAGAAAGATTCTTGTTTTCAATCCTAAAGTTTAGAAACTACTATTTGAAACAACTGAAAGGATATTCCTCCAAAACAATGATAAGAGTAACAGAATTGCTGAGTCATGCTGTTTGGTTTTATTTGTCTGTTTTGCACAAACTCTATTTTGAACTTCTTTGATATAACTAGATACAACCTCCATTACAATACTTCAAAATTCCACACAAGCCTATAATTTTGTCTCATCTACAGCACTTAAAGAACCCCCACAAAAGATACAGACAAAAAGATTTATTAAAATTAGTTCAGACAGATGTTAGAATAGCACTCAGCTAATAAAAAGCTAGTTATTTTTCCAAATTGAAATTACATTTGCCAAAACATGAGTTAGAACAACAGCAACCTTTTAAAAACAATAACCACCAATACGCATATTTGGAAGCTTCTTTTAGAAGATGATTTAAGTTCTTGGTGCCTTGACTTAAAACATCGAATCTTCCATCCAATGTTAACAGCAAACAATATAATCAGATAATTATGGTAGGTCAAGCTTTCAAACATGAAACATTTATGGGTCATGAAAACAGAATACAACTGTTTCAAGAATGCAGTATCTGTGGCAAATCAATCCTTTTTTACTGCTACTTATTTAAAGACTGACATGATAGTTCTAAAGAAATCCATTCTGAAGTCTTCTCAAAAAAAAGTAAGGGAAGAAAGAGCCTTTGTTCAGAAGTTCATTTACTGACTGAACATTCACCTACTGAGTGAAATAAATGCTTAAATATAGCTTAAAAAACAAATTCTTCCATTCAGGCAGTAAACTGGACGTTAATTTACAGGTTTCTGAGCAATGAGATTGCAACAATTCTCAAAATATAAGGTTCCCTGAAAAGGCTGCAATGTCCCTCTGAGGGCACTTACAAACCTTTAGAACTGGCTTTCAGTATTCCTCTACATACCAGATGATTCAAAGTACGTGACTCATCACACTACCAAACCTGTACTCCCATAGCTAAAAGACAGTGTTTGTACTCTTTAAACAACATACTTGCAAAGATTTCTTGAAATAGTATCATTTCTGACACAGAACATGAATACCAAAACCAGTCAATAAATCACAATCTAAACATTCACAAACAAGGAAAATATTTATTAGCACATCTATATACATGTGAATTATGCTGATGTGCTCAAACTAACTTGTACAAAACTAACTGTACAAGAAAACGCATGTTTCTTTTCCTCTTTCCTTGCTCCTAACATACAATGAAATCCCCCATACTGATGGCTGTTTCTCCTCTGAATCCGCACCCCACTATTATTCAGTACCTGGTCTCTTACGAACCACTACCACAGGTATTTTTAAAAAGATGTTCAATTAAGACTCTAATACATGGAAATCTACTTACATCTGTAAATGCAAAAGGCTCAAGTGACTTCATTTAGCATCAGAGGACAACAGCTATTGACTTGGAATCTCCCCCTCACATTCCAAAAAGTAATCTTTTATTAAAAAGTCCTATTTTATATAGATCAGTGTCACCTTCTTATCCCAAGTTCTGCTTACTCCTTTAGCATGTCAAAGCAAAATTGCTTTAAAATAGTATAAACACATTTAAATTATGATAATTTAAAAACATTTCAAAACCTAAACCATAGCTTTGCAATAACACTAGCAATACTTGTTTTCATTCCTGATAGCTGTATATTACTAGAAACTAGAAGTATTTAATTAAAATGATCCTTTTTCTTTTCATTCTCATTGGCTTTTTCCCCTACAGAAAGCCTTTCTGATGACACTAAATAATGCTTTTAACACAATCTGATACAGAATGGTAGATCACTAGAGTGTAGAGACATCTGACAAGACCATATCCTTACTTATAGGTAAGGACCCCTGACTTCTGTTCATTCACATAAGCTACAAATATAAATATTTCTTGCTGTTGACCAAACTACATCTATATTTCCTGGTTTCCTCAAGTCTGGGCTTGAGAGACTGTCCAGCCACCACATGAGTCAGTGCACATACTTTGAGCATACAAGAACAGATAGTTGCAGGAACCCTAAGTTAAAAAGGAGCATACAAACTGCAGCTCCAAGAGGGATCAGACTTGCAGTCATCCCTACCTTTCTCTCTTGTAACCATGACTTATTTTTTCTTTCCATTATGGATTAATATTTTAGAACCCTGACTTGAGAGATTTGCTTCCTACATATTAAGTCTGTGACAAAAAAAATAAGCATTTGATTCAGTTCTGTAACAGAAAGGGTACAAGAGACATCCATATAGTCTCAACCTTTATGGCCATGTCAACACTTAGCTATGGTTTTAACAGAACCTTGTCTACTTAGAATGAGGAATGCCAAAGGCTCTGAAGTAAATCTAACACGCTGTGAAGCACGCAAGACAAGAACTCAGTGATGCTCACAATCATAGAATCATTTAACATAGAAAAGACCTTTAAGATCAATGAGTCCAACTGTTAATGCTGCCAAGTCCACCACTAAACCATGTCCCGAAGCACCACATCTATCTGTCTTTTAAATATCTCCAGGGATGGTGACCCGACCACCTCCCTGGGCAGCCTGTTCCAGTGCCTGACAACCCTTTCTGTGGAGAAGTGTTTCCTAATATCCAATCTAAACCTCCCCTGGCACAACTTGAGGCCATTTCCTCTTGTCCTCTCGCCTGTTACTTGGGAGAAGACACTGACCCCCACCTCGCTACAACCTCCTTTCAGGCAGCTGTAGAGAGCGATAAGGTCTCCCTTCAGCCTCCTTTTCTCCAGGCTGAACACCCCCAGCTCCCTCAGCTGCTCCTCACAGCACTTGTGCTCCAGACCCTTCACCAGCTTCGTTGCCCTCCTCTGGACACGCTCCAGCACCTCAGTGTCTTTTCTGTCCTGAGGGGCCCAAAACCGAACCCATCACTCGAGGTGTGGCCTCACCAGTGCCAAGCACAGTGGGACAATCACTTCCCTACTCCTGGCTAATTTTAAAACACTCATGAGAGATACCCTCATCAGTTAAGCAGACACCATCACTTTTGTGTGCCAAGTAACGGAAAGGAACTTTTAAATAAATTCTGACTGCAGTTAGCTCTTTGAGTTCTTCCTCACAGCTGCAATGAAACACAGCAATTTTACAAAGTTATAATAGCCCACTGTGATATTGTCTAATCTGAGACAGAAAACAAAAACCCATGCTTCCTAACACAGTAGTTTCAAACTTCATTTGGAAGTTAAGTAACGGAAGTCTTTCAGGCCACTCTTAGTCAGGAAAGTCACACTCAGTCAGGAAAAGGACTACAGTATTTCATCTCTCAGATGAGACCAGAAGCTATTGAACAGTTGTGTCTGCCACTGGGGAAGCATTTGTCACATCCTCACTAAATGACAATTTCTGTAGCTCATTTTACTAACCCTGCAGCTCAAATTACAGAGGTGATGCAGACAGGGGAAGGAACAACTAACTCTAGATACAGATCATCAAAATTGGGGACCTGGTTTTCACCAACGCAAGTGAGCTCGTGGGAGATGTCAAGGTCGGAGGCAGCCTGGGCT
>JMFS01101770.1:0-29441 GCA_000699545.1 Podiceps cristatus | reverse complement strand
ATATATGAGATATATAAGATATATATATTTAAATAGCTCAAAAACATGCACCCAAAGCACCCTGCAGAGACAGCAGAGGAGGCTGCACCCCTGAGTTAGAAGCATGTCTTTGATCACCTCAATGACCTTGTTCAGACTGGGAACAAGCAAGGTACATTACTGGCTAGATCTAAAGACGTCTTCTCCAGCACAAGCAAGAACTCCTCCTTTTTCCTCACATGTAAACAGAAAGAGGAGCAACTCCTCTGAAAACGGTGGCATGAAGTCAGTGAGAGGCATGAAACAGACCCCCTGAGTGCTGATGGAAGCAGAAGTTTCTAAATTTTTTTAAAAAAACCTAGTAAATATTTATTCTGTATTTCATTTCACATAGGAACACTAAATAAATTTGTTTTCAATATACAGCAGAAAAACTCAGACCTGCTACAAGGAGATGAAATGTCTTTGTTATTGTATCCAGGATGCCTTTGTTCAAGTAAGGAAGGAATAGAAATCTCAATTAGATGCATTAGTAATCACAAGGTAATTAAATGTCAATTGGTCATTAAAATGTGGAGTGCAATAAAAGCTTAAATAATGTCTGAATTTTAAACATAAGTGTATGAATCAGAATGGGTAAACTATTTTCTGTTAGGTAGTGATTTTCTTCTGGGAAACTGCCTCCATTTTACATATTTGTTTTTTTCTTTTCAATAGGATTTCTATACCATTTTGCAAAAAACATTTTCAGAGTCACGGTTTCAAATTAGTATTATTATATCATGTTTGGCACATTATTTCTGAAAATAAAAACCTTTAAAGTCGCATTTGTTTTTCTCCAGAGTTAGCATAAATTTTCACCAGAATCTCGTTCTGCAAATTCAGAATAAGTTTTGAGTTCTTCATAGAATTGCTGCTCTTCTTTTGACTAGTGCTACTGATACACTTTATGGCACTTAAAAAATCCCCTTCTCTAGACCACTGTCAGGATGGAGTTTAAATGACCATCACAGAGAAGAGTGGATTGTTTTTAAAAGTAGTCCACAGCATCACAGACAATTTCATCTGACATGAAACCATAGTCCTTTTAACTTCAAGATTTGTGGATAGCAAAAGCTTCCAGAAGTATAGAAAGAAGGATATTTTAATGACTGGTGGTCATCCACCAATTCTTGCCTTTCCAATTCTACTACCCATATAGAGTTTTGGGTTTTGTTTGTTTGTTTTGGTTGTTTTGTTTGGGGGTTGGGGGGTGGGGGGAAAGGCAGGAACAACAAAACCAAAACCCCACCACCAAAACCCCCCCACACACACACAAAGCTACCAAAAACTGGAACTGACCTCTTCTAGTGACCTGCAAGCAATTGCAACATGGGAAATGCCAGTGCTACACGTAGTCCCAGAACACCCCTTTATCCACACGTCCCACTTTGTAGAGGACACTTTTCCTCATCGAGGAGGTGCCTGCCCGGTCTGAGTGTCCCAGTTAGCCTCAAAGGGAACACTCCATCCTTGGGGTGGAGGTTGAACAAGATAGAGCTGGAGCAATGGTTTAGTAGCACCAGTTTATGAAGAAATCCTATCCAACCCCTTCCATTTTTGTACTTTGAATTATGTATGATCTTTTGCCGAGTCTTACTAAAATTGCCATTTGTGAGGATTTATGCCCATTTTCAATTAGAGTATAAATAACATCCTATCAGAAGGGGTAAATAAGGCAAAAAAATACTTAAAGATCAAAAGCTACACAACATGTCATGATTTCCAATTCACTATCGGTTTTTTTAGCCACGAGTGCTCACTGCCTCTGAAATACCAAACAAACCATGAAATTAAAAATCCCCTGTGCCCTACCTTTAGAGTACACTGAAGAAATGAAAGAATCCCCACAGGAGCTTAATTCCTTACTGATAAAGGGAAATGGCTTTTATTCAAAAATTCTTTTTAAAGGAAAAATCCTGTATTTGGGATGGGGGGAGGGGGAGAAAGGATAGCATAGCTGTTGTGATTTAGCTAAAAATACACTGACTCAAAAGGTACAAGCTTGGCATTTACCCCTTCCAAAGTTAAATATTTTTGTCCCAGAGTAAAAAAAAAAAAAAAAAAAAAAAAAAAATAATCTAAGAACATCTTGATTCCAAGAGTAGTTCTAAATGATTTTGGAATTTAGGACCCACATAATGGCAGCAAATTTCCAGTGCTGAAAAATGTCTAAAATGGAAACTTGAAATATGACCAAATTTTCCATCACCTGACCCCAGGCAGTCCAGACGTAGTCTTTCTTTTTGACAGCATGGCCCATCCACTTTTCCCAGTCATGCCCATTTCCACACTCAACCCGGTCCAGTAGTGAAGAGCACGTTTCTAGCTTCACACAGTGCTGCTCTGTTTCCCCACATCTTGCTTCATGCAGGAGACCCACGTAGCAATGCTGCTAGCCCAGCCTGCCTAAACGTAGGACTGTAGCTGCTTCTATGCTCATTATATCAAACCTGTATCTTGGCCTTTACTGATGTGCAATAAGAACATGGGCAGGATGCTCAGGGAAATAGAAATAAACTTCTAATACACAGAGAACTCTTTACTGGTAGCTTCTCGCATCAAAGGAAATAATTTCCCACCCACCCCCCCCCCCCCCCAAAAAAAAAAAAAACAAAAAAAACAACAAGGTAAAGGATTTGTGGAAGAGGGCAATAAATGCCGATCTCCAGCATCCATCTCCTGATGTACAAGTAATATCACCTATCCACTGGATTTTCAAACGCCTCTGGCTGCTCTGTAAGCTCTACCTTCTACACCACTAATGACTGATAGGCAGAGTTTCACTTGGGTACACCGTGTCTAACTTAACAGGAGTAATCTTGCTCCCAAGCTTGAGTAACAGGCAGGAGCCTCCATAATTTCCTGAGCTCCACTGCTATTCAGGGCTGCTGCACCACTTTAAGCCTTCACAGTTCCATGAGCCTGCATTGCAGGACATTGCTGGACACGACACATCTGAATGACACCCAGAAACCTGACATGGAAAAGGCTTGAAAACATCAGATCAAGCCAATTTAATTGGAAGGGAAAGGGGACACCACTAAGTTGAGAAAATTTAGGCACAGAAGCTCAGTGGTTGGCAACACGGTAAGGCTAAAGCAAGTTGAATGATGTAACTGATGTTTCACAGGAGACAAGGAAAGTGCCGTTATCTTGAAGATCATGCCCCTGGGACAGCCCTTTCACAACTCTTTTATGCGTATCTGTGGGATTCAACATGTACATTTAACTCGTTTAAGAGCAGCTTTGGGATCTCCTGGTAAAGTTTCTTGGTACCAAAAGTCATTAAAAGAACTACTCAGTACATCCACACATCACAGGATTGCACGGAAAAATGCCCCTTGAGCTACAGGAAAGCATTCTTAGCATATTTTTTCAACATCATTCATAAAGACTTGGACATTGTTTATTCCACTTATACTTCATCTGTCTGAATGTAGGAGAACTATCGTGTTATCCATTTGACAAGTCTGTAGTTCGCCTGTAACCCAAGGTGTGTTGGTGATGTCCTTATGACTGAAAAGCAAAACCATAAATCCTCTCCACTGACCAACTCAGCTGAGGTGAATTTGAACCAAGCCAAAATACAGGCACTCCACGGAGCACCACAAGCTAAGGGCGGTATTTACCTGCATACAAGGAATTAACACTGAACACACAAAATAAAGAAGTCTACTTTAGCTATGTAATGTTGAAATATTAATATTGTTGGCAGAGAGAGTAGATGAACCTATTATTTTGCAAAGTGTGGCTAAATATAGTGAAGGCAAACATTGAATAAGTAACTAGAAAATCTAGTTCTTTAATTTTCTAATGCCTGTAGCCAGATACACGGATAGTTTACTCTATTCTGCTTCTATAGGTGGAACAGATTTTCCATAAACAACCTGTTAGGCAGTTATTAAGTGTGGGGTAAATATATTTTAAAAACCCAGATAATTTCATTTCCAACTACGAAGGCTTATCTACTCAGCTGAGAACCAGGGGACATACTTGGTGTCATCAATGGAAGAGGTTTGACTCTAGGATCCATGGACAGTAAAATATGGCATAATTGTTATGAATTAACTTCTTACAACAGTAATGTCAAGGGAGTTTGAACAGAGACCCCCAGTGTAAACTAGTATAAAAGAGAGTAGCTCCACGTAACGACCACCACTGATACTATTTTCGGTGTACATCTTCCTGCCTGTATTGCTTGCACTTTGAATTTTGCGTGAAGGGATCTCTGCAGAGTATCCAAGAAATAAGGCATATTTGTCATTCCATTCCCATGTTTATTGTTAATCTAAACTCCTTTCCAATAGGGAAAATATTCATTGCAGAACGAGGAAAAGTAGAAAGTCAAATCTCATTATGCAATCAGTGAAAAATGCCTTGATCAATGCAACAGAGCCTTAACTATTGCACAGAGTTAAATATTTCTCACCATCTCTGCAAATGCAAATACTAAATTCATTGGGCACATCCTTGAATTTAAAAAGAATTCATGAAAGACAAGAACTAACACAACAGTGGACACAGCCTATCAGGTTGTCAGTGATTCCAGCCATAAGCTTTAGGTAGGTACTAAAGACTGCATAAGACAACACTGTTTTCTTTCATGTCCTAGACCACAGGCAAAGGACTGGGATTCAGTTCCCTCTTCTTGAATTCACATTTCTCAAGAATGCATCAAGCCACCAAGCAAACCACAAATTCCCCGGGGCTCTTCTTACCAGACGTGGAATCGGGACTGCCCAGAATACACAGGACTGCTCTTTTCCCTTGCTGAATATTGAAGTATTGTACATGAAGTACAACCACTGAGCAGGAGTTCTCCCCTTCATTTACCCACAAAAAAATCCTGCCTACAACTTCTTTGGTAGGAAAGTCATCTGAGAAACAATTAAAATAAGTTTGAACCCATTCAACTAGAGGAAAAGATTGAACTTAAGTCTCTCAAACCATAGAAGGGAGACTGTAAGGAAAAACTGCTTTATAAGTAATGTTCCCTGACCATGAAGATAAATTCTCAAGTAATTACATAATGAGCAAAGACGCATTTCATTTTTTTGTTTTGCTTTCTTACAATGACAGTGAATAAAAGATGATTTTGTCAAAAACAGTATTTTGTAAATTTGCATAAGCCTGTAAGAGTACCCAGCTGTTTGTCCAAAAGGATTTGGCATTTGCTTCTACAGAACAGGAGAAAGCTCATTATGCATATATCCAGTTTCATACATCTATATGTATGTGTGTGTGCATATATATATAAAATTTATTTATTGCTGGCTGTTGACCACAGAAAATACCCCATGTGGACAGACTTGCAACGTGTCTCTCTATAGGCATTTTGGTGTTCTTACATCAGCAAACATGGAGTGGGAAACAACAGGGAATTAATATTCACTTCACCTGGGAGATGGAGTTCATAGACCATGACCCTACAACGTACTTGTAGGGTCATCTCTGCTGCTCGCCCTCAACCCAGCTAGAAGCCCGCAAAGCAATGTGGGCTGCTTCTAAATCTCAGTAAGCAACACAAAGTGCCCATATGCAACTTTAGGAGGTACAAAGAGGATTCTGTGGCTGCTGCTGTTTGAACACAGGCCACCTACATCCCTCATTTTCCCCGTGCCAGAAAGGTAAATGGAATTCCTCCCTCCCTCCCTTACATGGGGAAATATAAAGCAGAAGATTACAGTTATTAGAACCCCCTCTTGTTTGAAACAGAGTTCAAAGGCTTGTCATCTTTAATCAATCTTTCACCAGACTAACAGGGCTGTAAATCTCACTTTCATGGAACCAAAGCACTAGGACTAAATTAGTTTTCCCCTCTGTTCCCCTTCTCAAAGCAAAGCAGAAGTGAAGGAGCTCAGATGAGAAAGTTAACTGAACTGACGATAGAAGCCACATCGCTTTCTCTGAAGAAAGCAAGAGACATGAGGTAATAAAACATCTTCGCTCCAAAACTATATGCTGGCAAAGCACTTTCGGTAGTCAGATATAATGAATATTCAGCAATCTCTGGGTATTGTGGTATAGCAAAGTACCTCTGTCAGGGGAGCCATTTCTGTGGCTGAGGTGAGAAAATAATAGATGCCCACTTGGCAGAGGTAGCCACAGACATGTTAACTCAAAGCACATATATCTCCCTGGGCAGTGTCCGGATGGAGATTATTAATGAGTCCATTAATGAGTCTGTTTCCACTGCAACAGAGTGGGGAAGGAGCTTTTAGCATCTGTATTGCAAGTAACCCTTGGAATTAAAGGTTCAAGGGAAAAAAACAAAAGAAAAGAAAAAGAAAAAAGAAAAGGAATATTCACAAGCAATAAGAGCACAGACTTGTCCAAATATATTGCGCTATTGAACAGCATCCACAAACATGCACAGAAATGCCTTCCCCCCCCAGAGCCAGTCACAGACAACAAAGAGCTCACAAATGCACAAAGATAGTTTCGGAGGCATTCCTAGCATGAAACCATCTGAAATGCCCAATTTCTTTCACCATCTTCATAATAGTCCAGACACAATTTAGTCTGGAACTCTTCCAGTCCAGATTCACTAATGATACCATGGACTTTAGATGGCCCCTCAAGCACCAAGAATAATGGATAGCACAAGACCTGGTTAAAGGGAACAGTTTGCAAACAATTTGGGGATCTATGTCAAATTTAAGGGCGTATTGTAACAATTTCATACATTCACTAAATGTTTTTTTTTTTAAAAAAAAAAGTGCTTACCTCTACAAATTTTAAGAATTACGTTTGTTCTCTACATTATCATGATTTAACTCTACATACTGATTTTATCCCTACTTCTATCACTTACTCAAGTGTCCCCCTCCCACAAAAGCACTTATCCAGCCGTTGAATTCCCAGAAGTAGAAGGTAATGGCTCATATGTGAATGGAGATTGAAGAGAATGTGTTTATTAGTTTCTGATGGGCTGCAGTAGGAACTGGATTAGAAAATAACAACTGTCCCACAGTATTGGGCAGAAGTTTCTCAGGGCTCTGTCTCTGGCAGCCAAAGAAGATGAGGTATTTCTGATCCTACAGAAAACCAACACTTTCAGAATTCAACCACCTTCTCCCCCTCTACAGTCTCACGTTGTTACTATAAATTTCCCACCGTTCCCCTTGATCCATTACAATTCCTTTGCATGGTGGTTGCACGGCAACCTGGCCCGTACCAAGGCTCCAGGTCTTGGTCCACACTCTCTCATTTCTGCTTTGCTGCCTTCAGCTGCAAAACCTGTGCTTTCCAGAGGGTGAACAAGCCCCTCGATTGCTGTGACATGTGCTCTCTGGATGTTTGGCCTAGTAAGTGCAATAGCAAAAATTACAGTTGCACAATAGACACTGGATATGAACTTCTGTGGAGCTGAATTTATTTTGTCCTCTGCCCTACTGGTTTGTGCACCCATCTCATAACATGAGGACTTTAGCCTTTTTCATATTGCATCAGTCTTCTTTCTTTTCTTCCTCTTTCTTACTTTTTGTGTAAATCAGGTTTTAACCCCATTTTCCCTGAAGGAAATATAAGAAAGCACAGTCATGCTCTGCTCTCCTAGGCAAGAAAAGACATTTTCTCCATTACTCTTCTGTCAATTTTCAAGCATTGCTTGGATCAATGTAAACCATCCTTCCATCAGCTCAGGCACATCCCCAGAGGTTGGGATATTTGTGGAGTTAAAGATAGCTATTATCAATAAGAAACTTGCCTCCCTCCCCCTCCCTGTACTCTCAGATCATGTCTGGAAACAGCTCAGTACTGGAGAGAGACATGTCTTCGGCAAGCAAAATTAATTAGGAGTCCTGTGTTAAATCAAGGATGGAGAGGAAGGACAGGGAGAGGCTGGAGACAGCTGCAGGATCCACCTGGAACACAGAGGGGGACATCTGAGCTAGCGCTGCACCCAGCCCTGCAGCGGTTGCCAGGCCCCACAATGCAGCGATCCGCCCTGCCAAGCCTCCTGCCCGGCAGCTCCCTGCAGCACAGACACCTCCAAACAGAAAGACACATCCACCACCATGCAAGCTAGATCTCACCAAGTCTTCTTAACGTTAAATGGCTGAGAGGCAGAGATAGAAATCTTTTCCTTGCTTATATATTCACTGAGCTACAAAACACCCTGAGAAAGAAGAGGACTGAACTGCAGGCTCAAGGTGCTGGATGCACACTGGAACAGGGTTCCCATCTCTCAAGTCTGGAAGCACTAGGGATGTGCAGAGTGAGAGACTTTCTCCACCCCAGCACCGCTTGGTTAGCATGGAGACTGTTCCACAGAAGCGTCCTTGAGTGTGACACACTTCATCCTTGGCAACTGTCAGGCTGTAGGTGCAACCTTTCCTGTCCTACGTACCAGAGGGTTAAACCCATCCTAGGACAGCGAAGGGACAGTTTCAAGCATATGCAGGGCAAGCCTGAAAGGACCCCTATATACCTGTTCATGCTGTCTGAGAGGTCTTCGCTGCTACCATTACCCATACGAGCTGTGTAGACCCACAAGAACTCAGGTAATGTCTGCACAGCTTTGTTACACAGTCCTGCCTACCTGTAGTAGGCTTGTGCTCAGGCAGCCAGCAAATCTGCACTACAGTCCCATTGTCTGCCACAGGGCAGAGGCACTTAGAAAGGCACCAAAACACACAAGCTGGCACACGGCAGTCCTGTTAATGCAGCAGCGTGGAGACCGGCGCCAAACTGCTGCAAAATGTCTGACAGCTACCAAGATCCCAGCAAGTTAATTTAAAGCTGTCTATGCTGCAGCACGGACATATCCAGAGAAACAGCACCGTAGGGAAACGTATGCAGCGTTGGCACCGGCTGGGAGGACACTGAAAGGTGAAGTATCTGTCCCATATCTCTGCCAGTCTGAGCCTCAAATGCAGAATTCACACACTCAAACAAATGAAAAAGGGCAACGAAGTATGGGACTGCATGTTGCTGATTTATCTGCAGTCTGCACATTAACAGCATCATCTCTGGGGCCCTTTTGCCGAATGAGACGGTTCTGGCTCCAAACCTCTTTCCTCCAAACAGAAAAGGAGGAAGGAGCAAAAGGAACGGTTGGTGGCCAAACCAGGGTTTTATATATGCAACTAAGACAGGAAACTAAAGTCAATAAGAATAGCCAGTGCTGGTGGTACATCAGAGACATCAAATCTTTGGTGGAAAATCTTTGTAGTAGACAAAAAAGCAACACGCCAGTGAGAAACTGTCAGGCCAATACCATATACATCCCTGATTTATGAGGGATATTATGTACCCCTAAGCCATACCAAGAACAGGCATCCAACAGGGTAACAGAAGCAAACGAGCTCTCCCAATTCACTTACTAAGACTCTGTTGCTTGTGAAATCACACATTGTAGATCTGGGATGATGAACAAAACAGAGCAGATTGCGGTCCCAAAGTGTATCTGGGTACGCAGGTGCCATGAATGTGCTCTCAGTCATGGTGGGAAAAGCACGCTTTCAAACATGGGAGTTCAGCAAGGTTACCTTGGGAAATTTAACTAAACCTCTCTTCCATATGCACCTTCCTATTCCTCTCCAAAACACCTCACAGGCACAAGCTCAGGAGAAGACTGCAATGAGGTATACAAGAAAAATTACTGTAAACCACTCACTTCTTCCCAGTCCTGCTGAGAGGCCACATCTACAGCAGTTTCACTTCACACTTGAGGTTGAACTGACAGAACAACTTCCTCCAAATCCACTTTCATGGACACAGGCCGATATCTCCAAGCACGTGTGATAGAAGCAGCACTGAGCTATACGTGTTGCTTCATACAGTCAGACTCAGCAGATGTGAGAAGCCAGCTTCACCAGAAAGAGCACTAAGGTTTACAAACTCTTTATTCCCCTGTTACATGTAGTGCTTGGTTAAGCAGGGGTTTTGTCAGTTTGAAGCTGTCCCACTTTTTTCAGCAGAATTTTGCTACAAATTCTAACATTTATCAGCTAAGGAATTCTGGTATTCCAGCAGCGCTGAGGGAGCCCAATTGCATCCAACATCTCTGTTAAAGTTGATACCTGCCACCATAATCTTTCTTTACCTGTATGAGGAGCAGCTCCACCACATGAAGCTGTCAAAGCCTGGGCTTTGGGAGGCTTGATGCTCCTGAAGAAGAGAGGTAGAAGACAGTATATCTTCCATACCACAAATATATTGCCCACCTGGAAAAACATTGTGTGGAAAACATAACTTTTGCCAAACTCTGCTGCACATCGAGTCGTACCAGCCACTCATTGCTGCGGGGTCCAGGCCCCTATGGGGCTCCTCTGAATGATGTAATGTAGGGGGCTGTGTCAGATGCTGCTGTGAGATACTGTGGAAGGCATTCAGCTGTGACAGCAACAGGGGCTGTACAAGTAGCAGACAGTTAATTGAGTAGCCTTGTGGGTATTTACATGATACATAAAGGCCCACAAGCCTTAGTGATGGTGTCACATCAGGTCACAGTGCCAGGGAGAGCAGCATGAGGACTTTGCTCCTTTCCAGGGATTTAACACAAGTGAGTGATTGAACGAGTGCGTACATGTGTCTGGCACTTCACGGGAAACCAAGCTTTAATGAGCTGGGAGAGAACTCTGTTCATCTTGCTGAACGGAGACATTCCCTTCCCTCCCCTCCATGCAGATCAATGTGACAACTGGACAGAAGTTATCCCTATTCCTTCCGACTGTCCCATCAGGGCCGGTTACTGCCACACAGGCTCTCTGCAGCTCAGACAGCAGCTGCCTCATGGTGAGAGGGCCCAAGACAAGAAGGAAACAAGAGAATAAATTTCCCAGCCAGCCTGTACAACATTGTATGTGCTGGCTCTGCTCAAGCCCTGTTTGCCAGCCCACTCTCTGCAGCCTAAGTCCCCGTAGCATTTGCACAAGAAATACCTAAGCAGTCTAGAACTCAAGAGCAGAAAAGAAATGGCTTAACAGGAGTATGGAATTTATAGTATCAGTCACTGGAAGGGAAGAAGGAAATCATTCACCATCTCCCCCACTGTACAAAGTGCCACCAAATGGACTAGCAAGTGGCATGTTCAAGGCAGACTAGAGGAGAAGCTTCGCATAGCACTTTGCTAAGCTCTAAAACTGCTTGACACAGGAGGTTCAGGGTGCCAAAAGCTTACCAGGATTCAGAAAGCAGCTCGACAAGTTCCGGGGAAATTCCCATCAAGACAAAGATATTACGTCTGGTTTAAGCAGCTGCTGAGCTGCAAACTGCTGGAAACCCTTGCCCTGTTCTTCCAACTGTCCCACAAGCATCCATTCCTGATACTATCGGAGACTGGCATTTCATAGCAGGACCTTTCTCTGGCTCAGAACAAATACTGTAGGATCTGCCAAGGAACAGAAAGCGCCAGAGCTCTGCAGGGAGTTTCAAACCAGTCTCAGGAGAGCTGCTGATTTTCAAATGGGCCAAGAGAGCTTGCAGAGCTTTCAAACTGCAGTACCCATGGCTGGCCATAGGGCTGAGGCTCCATGGAGAAGTAAAAGTGTTAAGTAAATGCGTAAGGGATGGTCAGAAATTTGCACGGAAGGACAGCGTGAGGTAGATTTGCAAGATGAAGAGTACGACTGCGTACTGATGGGAGGCATAGGAGAAGAGGAATGATACCAGCTTAAGTTTTATTACCTTATTTGCTTTAAATACATTTTAAACAGACACTGCTAAACTCAAGATGACTTAAAACTAAACTAAGCTGATTATACTGTGATCAGTAACTTACATTAAAAAAAAAAAGTCACTTTTAAAGCCAGCTGTGACTCTTCAGAGGCTTATACTTCTTTGATGAAAGCAGTTTAAATTTGCACTGTGGTTTTGAAGTCAAGGCCACATTCTGGCACAGATAAGCCTTAAATACGTCTGACGTTTCTTCTCAGGGAGTTTCAAATTGCCCAGCCCCTACAAACACCCTCTGCTCAGACTCCAAGCAGGCCACCTGTGTCTCAAACACAGAGCTCCTGACACTTGAAAGAAACACACCAAAAAGCCTTTTTCAAAGAAAACCCTCCAGGTGGCTGTGTTTGAAGAGACAAGACAAAAGATTTTGCAACTAGTGCAGTCTTCAGAGGATCTCCTGGGCAGGCGACTAAACAGTTTTCCCTGGGGAACCCATTTTTTCCTCCCATCTGAATTAATTTCTGCAAAGGATTACTTTGTTGGCAGCTCAACCAGGGCTCCTCAGCTCCAGTAAATGAAGCCCAAACATGTGTTCCCTGTGACAGGAGGTTCTGCTCCCCTCATTGCTGCTCTGTACCAGGGCAGAGACGGCAGGGCACTAAGCACTTCACTGAAGTCCAACCGGGAAGAATCTCCCTTGAAAACAATACAATATCCACCAGTGGCTGTTGCTGAGGCTTGGGATCTCTTCCACACAAAGCTCTTTTTTTGCTGAGAATGGCCAACTCCAACCTCTGCCAGCCACACAGAGCTAGTGTTGCTGCTAGATGAATACAACTCAATGAAGATGCATATGCACCTCACTACTACAACTCCAGGTGCAGTCTAAGTGTCAGTGTACAAACGCACCCAGGCATCCTACCTCTCATCTGTCATGCTCAAATCCCATTAAACCCTCCCTCTCCCAGTGTTTCTGATCTGCGAAGTACAAGCTCTTTAGGGGAGGTAACAGCATTGTGATGTTATTCCCACTTCGGTGCAAACATCGCTTCTCAACTTGAGTGATTAGGCTTTGAACAGACCACTTTTTCTCTCTCAACCCCTGCTTGTACCACACTCCATCCTATTTTGGCCCTAATTACAGAGAATAATAAATCCAGCTAGACAGTGTTTTTCTGAAGTGCAATTTGGTTTGACTTTTCCCAGCACTAATGAGTCTGTTAATAGAGGGATTTTCCCTCTCCCTCTCCTCCTCTAATCTATGTTTCCTTAAATAGCATTACACACAGCAGCAGCTTTCCCATGCCAGAGCAGGTGATGCCTCTCCCTGACCCATCTTCTTCCCTCCTCTGTCCTCTGAGGAAAAGAGAGGCAGAGTCCTGCACCTCCCAACCTTTACCTTCTGTCAGAGGAGATGGAAAGCAAGCATGATTAGTAATTGTTTGATAACTAGCACCAGCAAGATCACTCATCAGTTTACAAGTGTGGCAGACAAATGCTGGGCTACTGCCAGTCTCTCCAGTCAGAACCAGTACTGAGGCCTGGAAAGCAGTTGAGTTCTGGGGAACTGGTTTAGCTGCTGGCCCAAACAGGGGGGGAAAAAAAAAAAAAAAAAAAAAAAAGCACACAAATCTTATCAAAACTTAGCTTTTTTATTCACCAAAACAAATCTCTAAAGCATCTCATTTATCTGCCAAATGAAATCTTTCAAGTGGCCTACAGGAAGAATATTCCACCTCAGTCTCTCCTGAGAGAAGCAAAGGACTTGAAGGGGGAGGTGTTCTCAAAAGATTATCAGCTTCTGCCATTCCCTTGTTCAATAAAACCCTGACAGAAAAGGGGAAATGCAGATTCAACTTTTCCCCTCCACATAGAGAAATAAGAACTGTACCTTCACACCTAAGCAACGTTTCCTAACAACAAGGACTGTCAGTAAATTCGTGAAAATCTCACCCCCAATTTTTGTCCCCAGCAAATTTAACCAGGATTTGCAGGGACAGATGTTAAACTTGGCAAGTTACTATTAACCTGAATCTAAGAAGAAACACACTTCAAGGTATTGGAGGGAAATCACTACATGGGTGACTTTGCCTGCACTGTCTCTACAAAGTGGATACCAGACCCTGGAATTACAGATTCCATTTTTCATATGAAAAATGAAGTATTTTGTATTTTTCAACTTACAGTTGGAAGTTTTGTCAGAAACCATTCCATAAACTCGACCCAAATTCATAGATGATATCAGTTCCCCTCACTCAGAATATTGTCATACCTGTTCTGCATCTGGAGACACGTCTCCAGATCAGGTCAGTGGACATGTCCCCACTACAGGGGATCCCTAGGTATTTCTCCTCTTGGGTCACTGACAGTATAAATCTAACCTAAAGTAACAAGTCTGAGACAAGGAGAGAAAGTCCTTGGGGTGAGGCATGAGATACAGAGAGGTAACAATGATTCTGAAGATTTTAGTTCTGACTTCACGCTCTGCATTTTTTCCCTTAAGCCCCTTATTTGACAAAACTATTTTCTCCTATCTCTCTGCAGCCCACTTATTATCCTCTCTATTAATAAACCCTCCTTCCCTGATGAATCACTGCAATTTATCATTAAATTAGAAGATGAAATGGGTCTATTTTTTTTTTAAATAAAGGAGATTAACTATCAACAGAATATTTCTCCATTATAAAACTCCATTTTCCTCACCAAATGCAGGAGTAGCATTGTTTAAAGCAACATACATCAACCTAAAAATGAACATGAAAGAAAACACGTGGCATTATGACCATGATTCACACTAGAGTTTTCTAATAATGCAATTTAAAAAAAAAAAAAAAAAAAAAAGCTTAACTTTTACATAGGTGAGGTTGCCAGGAACTGATAAGACAAATCACAACCCAGATAAAAAGCGGTAATTAATCACACCACAAAGGGTCAGTCAGGAAAAGCATTCAATTTTCAAAGCATTCATAAGTATGAAGCAACTTTCTGCTGGAAACCCATGCCAGCCTCTCATATCCTTTTATATTGTCCAGGCCCCAGGACCTGTCCCTTATGAGACCACTGAAATTTAACACAGGTACAAGCACAGAATGTATCCTCAGCTCCACTATGGCCAGACAAGCAGGCTTGGCCCTGTGAGCTCCTCTGCATCATTTCATCCCCTGGACACAACCTCTCCGTGAAACTAAAACTGCATTTACCACCATGGCTTGGAGCTGAACTGCTGTACGAGGGCAGTAGCAGCGTTTCCTGAGGGCATGTTTATGCCCCAGAAATGGTGCCAACAAGAGGTAGATCAAAGCTTGCACCTCTCATGCTCCTCTCCAAGAAACCACTCGCTGCAAGGGCTAGATGTGTTCCTGCCGCATCCAGCCACCCTTACTGCAGAAGTCGGCATTGACGGGGTGTAACAGAAGTCAGTCAGCACTAGGCACCACAGAACACAACTTACAGTGTCATTCCCTAGCAAACCCCAGATCCAGCCTCTTCACACACCTAATTATTTGATTTCTATCTCCAGAATTTAGCAAGTTATTTTCTTTCATTCTTGGATGCTAAGGAGATAGTCCATCTTCTGCTTTCACAGGTCTGTAGTACAGAGAGAAGAAAGAATTAGGATTTTATGCCTCTGTCGCTGTCTGTGATGAACTTTCTTCTATAAGGAATACAGGCAAAATCAGGGCAAACCCAACCCTACTAAGCACCCTCCCTACATGCCAGTGTACTGCCCTTCTCCAGATGCAATCTCTTCTGGAAAAACACACTCTGGCTGGGCTATTCACAGGCCTGTGTCAGATTCCTGCAATGAAGGAATCTATTCATTCCAAGTAAGGGCTCATTCTCTAAAGAGCTGCTGATAAAAATGGAACTGATAAAATGGAATTGATAAAACGGAGGTAATTTAAAGGTCAGATGAAACCCAGTTCACGTTCATCCTGTTTATAATGGAACATCACCAACTTGCTTCATTGGCAAAGAGGCATTTATATGTATGTATTTATTTATTAATTTTAAGAAAAATGACTTATCTGTAACAGAGACTCTGAAGGTCTGATAGGAAGTCTTCCCACATTAATCTACCCAACAGCTGGCATCCTGCTGCCTACCTGGGTGTCCCTTTATGGAAACAAAATCTCCTATCATCTTTGAATCACACTTTGGAGAAGAGAAATGGGAACCAAATGCAGTGTTCACATGAGCAGCAGAAGGAGGAGCTGAAACTGATAAGGCTGCATTAATTCAAGTGTGCAAGAGAAGCATGAAACACGCCACTGCTACACTCAGACACATTCCTCTGCCCTTTGCTCTGTGCCCGTGACGCTCTTTGCCAGCCCAGTTCAGCTGTCCACACCACCCCTTCGCTTGACATTGGGCCCACAAGTCACACAGACTGGCCTTGGAGCCAAATATCAGGTCTATCTTACATCTGTGTTGTATTAGATTACTAAATAAAATAAACAAAATAAAAAGATCTCCCTTATCACAGTGGGATAAGCTATATCAAAGAAGAGCATGTTTGCACTACAGCAGAAACAAGCTTTTCAAGGCAGGCATGAGCTGATGCCACCAAGGGATCCAAACTCAAAGGAGAAATTCCAGGCTATCGAATATGTTGGACCAGAGTGTTCCCCACCCCACCCCCACCCCCCAATGCTTTATTTTCAGATCAGAACTGAAAGACATGACTGTTGGAAGGCAGCCACTTCCAAGGTGTTTGGCTAACACTGTCAAACAGCCCACTGAAACTCTGAGGTAGTACCGTGCTGAAGGTTTTTTCCACTCGGAAGGATGTGGCAATGTAGCTGCATCTAGGTAGCCTAAAGTCCACCTGCACTGTTAAGCCTAGTTCTGTTCACCGTGTATACCTTTTTGAACATCTAGAAGCAGTTGGTATGCAATGTCAGGTTCCCTGGGCATTTGGTCACCCAGACAAGCCAGCTGACCCCATTCGTTCCACCTTTCCTTTTCTCACCTAGAGGTCAGAGAGGTTCTGTGTGCTCATCTTGCCCCAGGGCAGAGCAATTGAATGTCAGCTGTGGACCATAACACCAGAAAATCCTCAGCTATCATGCAACGACTTGAATGGCTGATAGTAATTAAATTCACCTTGGTGTGTTTGTATGGAAATTGGGCCTCAACACAATTAGGATTTTTGGAAGCATTCGAACAGACAAAGGGCTTGGACAAAGAGCAAACATGACCACAAAGAAAAGCAGTGGGAGCTGCAAAGTAATGCCTCCCAATTCAGAGTCACCCAATGCAAATGAAAAGCAGCAGTAAGCAGCGGGAAGCAGCACCGCAAAAGGGGCCAAGAGATAACAGTGGGTATATCCTGAGCACTGGGGTCACGGGATTCTGCCTTACGCCTTTTGGCTTGTCACACACATTTCTCCAGAAATCCTGCAGGAAATTTCAGGCAGTGTCTTGAATTGCTTGCCCTCTTCATACCCCCCTGCCGCAGCATCCACCATTGAGCATCTGTTTGAGACTGAAGTCTGGGCTAAAGCTGGACTTACTGCAGTGCTTCCAACGTGCTACGGCTGTGTGTGTCTAGAGCCCAAGTCAACAGGGACTTTCATGCCATGAAAACCAATCCACATATTTTTCCTCATCTTTTGCACACCCTATCGTTTACTGACTGAACTTGGCAATCTCCGACATACCTGTCAGGAATACAGAGAGAAACTGGGTCTGTCTGCAGCACACGAAGCTTCTCTGCTGCCAGAATCCAACTGGTATGAGGTCCAGATAAACTTCTGCTCGCTGACCAAAGAGACAGGGCTCATCTGGCTGCTCTATTTCCCACTGCAGCAAGACAGTTGCAATCAGATCTCCCCTTCAGCCTATTCTCTGCCTCCATCCTTCACATGCTCCTCCCCAAATCCCTGTAATTATTAAATGTTACAGTTTTGTCCTATTAACACAAATTGCCCTTTCCAGAGGCAGATTAAAGAGTTTCCACCGGGGATTTCTTCTATCCTTTACAATTTTACTTCTGTGATCAATGCTGTCTGTGTCTCTTACTAGCTCCTAGGGGAAAGGAGTGGGAGGGATTAAGACAAACACTTATTAGCAACTCCTTTGAAGAGCTGAAGATTGTAAATTAAACCGATTATTAACTCCCATTTTACCAACAAGGCAGGTTCCCCTCTTCTCCCTCCTTCTCCTCCTCCTAGGGGAATGGTAATTGGGAGTCACACAAGTCACATGCATAAAGTTTCACTTAAGTAATTTACTGGGCAGCATAAATCAAGACTTTCTTTTCCTCCATTTCTTGCCAGGTGGGGGGGAGTGTGCACAGATATGTTGCTGCTCAGTAAGAAATACGCATATATAAAATACTAGAGCATACACACATGAGTGTGGGGTGCACATACATTCCCATTTGCATGACCCTTCCAGTTTGGTTCTTGAAACAGGAAAGAAACATGCTGACCCCGAAACAGCTCTAGTCCCCTTCCCAGCTAGGTCCTCTGTGATATTTTGGCCCTGAATTCTTAAGGGGCATTTAGAGACAGACCTGACTTATCAGACACATCACCTGCATTTCAGCATCACAAGCGCTGGCAGACTCATACTACCATCACCAGCACACATACCGTCACAAAAAAACCCTAGGTACCACCACAGCCAAACTTCAAGTCCTTACTCCAACTCATCGTTAACAGTAGTGTCCAGAGGTGCCACAAGACCAAAAGAGCAAGAAGTGCTGCCCCTGTTAAAAAACCCCATTCACCACCAAAATCTTTGGCCACCTACAAATTTGTCACATCTACTCCACACCCACATCACTTGTGTTTTTCCCCAGACAACTGGGAGACAGACAAGATTCTCCTTCCTAAAAGGACCAGGCCCAGAGAAGAGTTTGACCAGCTGTTGTCACTGGGGGCTTTGGACAGAAAGCAAAACGATTTTGAGCTCGTCAAAACCAAGTGGAAAAGAGCATGTACATTATCTGGTTTATTAAAACATTCCATAAGTAAATTACTATTTCTGGGGCTGTGATAGTAGATGAATAACTGAATGTAGACACAACATTGCTAAGAAAATCTGGTCAATGGCAATTCACTATGACAGCTCATCATACTAATTAAAAATCAGTATTATCATCAGATTTAAAATCTATGAAATAAGATGCATGTTTACAGTGGATAAGCTATTTATAATCAAGATGAGTTTATTTAGTGTACAACAAGCCTCTTATAAAATCTGAATTAAATGCAGAACTACCTGTACACACATGGCATTTATTTAAAACTTTTTGGGATGCAGCAGCTTTTTCAGCAAAGAGAACTAAACCAGTCCCCTGAGCTTTCCCTTCTCCTGCTAGGACAAGGAAAATGCCACTGTATTGATTTCTGATATACAGCTCTGCCATGTGAGCCATTTTATTGGGCCAGCAAACTGTTTAACAGACAAGGTCCCGGAGGTCTCAGGTTTTATACAGGAGCATAGACACACCCTCTACAGCTGAGGTAACTTAACCAGGATTAACAAGACAACACATCATGCTACCCAGTGCCAGGAGCAGAGCCTGTACTTCAGTCTGAGTCCATTGTACCACTCTGTTTCATTTATTTCTTACTTTGTCCACCTTCTGTTGTTATGGCATTTTCTATATTGGATTTTTCCTTAGCTTTTCACCAAAAATAATGCTAGAAAAAGCACTCCTCTGTATAATTTATATAGGCATTAACCTGTTCCCAGCAATTTTGCATGAAGATTTAGATTCGGTAGGGCTGAGGGATGTGCCTTTTACACTTCCTATGGAGACCTGCCCAGTTTCAGCCAAGTCATTAGCCTTTAGAAAGCCTTGGTTCCCATAGCCTCATAGAAGCTTTCAAAATTTTCTACTCAGTTGTATTTAACTGCTTGGGCACATTCTTAGGACAGCAAAAAACACACCCAGATGTAGTCATTCCTGCGTAGTCTTCAAGCTGTCATATTCAAGACTTCTGGGGCTTTTCTAGGATTCCCAGGGACATCAGTTAAATGAGAAGCAGCCCATGTCCACGATCTGAAGATTATCTGCAGGTGGGATAAAGGTAAAGCAAGTATCATGACAGCTCACCACTGCAAGCCATGAAGTGGTTCAAATCTGAATGTCAGTTCTTTATCCCAGTAGTTGCCCAGAGGAATTCAACAAGTAGGACAGCTGCACTCCAGCAGCCAGACTTTAGAAGTGTTTTCTGGTTTAAAAGTCCAGAAGTGATAAAGGTCTTCTGCAGAGGTGATGGCACTTTTACATGGGAGAAAGAGGCTTGGGAAGTTCTTGAATATCTCTGGGAATGAATATGCATATCCTTGAAGTAGGACACATGACACGGCCCAGAGTTGCAAGCGCTTTCCCGGTGAGAGACTCCGGTGGATAGTTTGGAGGTACAACAAAATACATTTCTGGAAAGGAAGAAATATCTGCCCATTTTTGGTGGACAGAGGTAGAAACTTCTGCCAAACCTGTAGGAGTGTTTCTACATACAAAATTGCTCTTTAGGTTACATATCACAGTACATGTAGTGTGATGATATATATGGATTATATACCATGCTACCAAGGGTTTGGAAGCTATGATGTTATGTCAGGTTTCCACAACACGTGACAAAAAATGTTATGGTTTCAGCTTATACTTTTTATTCAGAAAGACTGTGCAAGTGTTATTGGTTATTATATACATATATACACACTCAATATGTTATTTGTACATATATGTGTGTATTTTTATATAATATTTTGGTTATTCTTTCACAGACAATTCAGCCAGCTCTCAAATACCAAGAAAAATGCATTCGATAATTAGTTTCTATGCAATAAAACTCAAAAAATTAATTCAGTACCTGAGTTCTGGCCCTTTGACAGAGTTCTTCCACTTCAAATATGAGTGCATCAGAAATATCTCCAGTGCTTTTGTCTACACAGAAGTCAGGTGATAGTCAGAGTTGTTTCTCTGTAACAGTGAATTAAACTGCTTCAAACCAGCACTACTCCCTGCTTTACTCTAGCACAGCCCAAGATGGTTTAAGCAAAAAAAAAAAAAAAAAAGGGCAAAAAAAGCTATAATGTAAAATTCTTCACCAGTTGAAGTGGTTGATTTTCCTGTGGATGGGTTATCTGGGAGAAGAGGGGGAGATTTCTTTTCAAGGAGAGGAGTCCCTCCTAGACCATGACGCATTACATGTAGAGTTAAAGAGATGAGCTATATTTGCAATTCCGTGTGCAAGTGCGCATGGACACATTTTAGCATCTGCTACATTCAGACAATGAGCCAAAAGGAGAATGCGACACCACAAGCTTCTTCGGTTCCCATTGAGAGATGCCCATTGATTTGATTTACTGCCTTTTGTTTCCAGATGACAGCTTCATAGATTCGGTAATCAAGCAGCAAATGCAAAGTGAGGCCACGTCTGATCATAGGCATGGAGATTTAATGAGAGGATTGTGATTCCCCATGTCTCAGCCAAGCTGTTTCTCACCCTCAGTGTTCCATGTCTTCCCTGAAACCTAACAAAGCCTTTTCTCTCCGCGCAGCCTACATAAATCACTTTTGTCCAATTCAATTGCCTTGGTACAGAACTATTTTCATGGGGAGGGAAAGCTATATAAAAGAAAAATGCTGGCATGGTGCAACATCATGAATGGGCTGCAATTTCTTTTCCATGACTTGTTCAAGGGAAATGCATGATAACACTCCAATTTTTTACCATAAAGAATTGTATTGATGCGTGGGGGAAAAGAAAAAAAAAAGAATCAGAGATAGCATATTTTTACCAAAAAAATCCATTCTGTTTACATTCCATGTTTTACGCTTCCATTCCTTTTAATAAATACAGGTCACTGATGCTTACCAGGAATCTGTAAAGGCTTTGCAACTTTTGCCTTTGCCCAGCATGCAGCAAATAAAGGCAGCAATGGAACAAAACTGCAAAACTTGTCACCATCAGCACTCTGCCTTTGCATTAGCTAAGCCATAGACACAGAAGCTATCTGCCTTTAGAGTCATTAGAACCCACCATTATTCAAAAGTTTTGAAGAGGGAAAAAAATTTGGATTCTGGTAGAAAAAGCAATCGTGTAGTTAAGGCAAAAAGAGTTGTGATCTAGGAGATTCAGTGTCTTTTCTCCAACCTTCAGGAACGCCTTTAAAGATACTCACTGTGCAAGAGAAATCATTAGTATCTTAGGAAAGTCAAGACATTCTGTTCATTAATGGTGGCAGTCATTTAGAGAAGGAGCCTCATCAAGCGCTATGATCAAGCAGAGCATGTACAAGTTTGCATCAAAGCGGAGCGTTCCCTCCATTCAGATTTCACAGAGAACAAGTCAAAGACGACCATGCCAAATTCCTTTTGTGAATCCAAAGAGTAGTCCACAGGGTCTAATCCCCTTCAAGAGGTGAATCAATAGTATCCCACAACATGTAGAAAACAGAGCATGTTGAACAAACTTCACCACCTCTCTGTGGGGGAAATTTTGCCCAAGCCCTGGGCAAGCTGGCATGAAAGAGGACTTGTACCTGTCACAGGGTTTAACACAGCAAGCTGCACAGAAATATATAGCCCAAGGCAATAACAAACACTTAGCAAATGTGTTAAAATCCCTGCTCTCTCTCTTTCACCACAGGCATGAGATACTGCACCTGAGGCAAGGATTTTAGATGAGGTCGTCATCTCAGCTTGCACACAACCCAGCTGAGACTTTCAAATGGCACCGTTCACCTCCAGTAGGATTTCCAGAAACAGTTATCAGTAAACTTAGTGCAGAATTGCCCTTAGTTACCATAACCCTATGTCAGCTCTCCATCTGAAATAGAGGGGTAAAAGCAAGATGTTTTTATGAAGACCAAACAAGTAGCTCAGTGATGCCCAAGTAAATTTCTGCAAATCCCTAGGGCCAGAGTTTTGCACAATAAAATAAAATACAGCTGGGTAATAGATCTTTTGCCCAATGATCTCTCAAAATCACTGCTTACCCCACAAGGGAGTGACTGCTTTGGGTAGCAAAGCAGCAGCCAGAGCTGCCACTCCTGAGTTAAATAATCTCAAAGTGCATCTACTAACTTGGACAAGAGGACAGTGATACTGAAGCAAGAAAAATGTTCTACCAGAAAGAGGTCCCTACCAATACATTACATCTCAGCAGTGCTATCAAACCTGAAGGCATCTCGGATAGGTGAAAAGGGCTTCTGATAATGCAATGTAAAAGCCTACCCTATTACCAACACTTTCTAGTGCACTGGAAAATAAGATTATTAGCAAGAGCAGTTCCATACCTCTCTTCAGAGTCCAAAAACTTCATTAAAGTGGATGGAGGATCAGAGCGTTTTTATTCATTTAAAGGAGAAATCTTACAGGGCTTCCTTTTATCCTTTAGATGTCCTGCATGCAAATATTTCCATTGCCAAAAAAAAAAAAAAAAAAAAAGCTGCAACTTGTTTCTTTCACTCCAGAAGATAAATTATGCTACTTGGTCCTATGAGTGAATTGGGGCATGTAAGAGGATGTTTAAACACATGGACACTGGGAGGCCACTTCAGCATCACTGGCTGTCATCTCCAATTTGCTTTCCGAGTCTGCTGCTTGCAGTCAAAGTTTTCCTCTAAAGGGTTCTACTTCTTGGTGTCTCCCACACACATACTATTGAATTCAAAAGACAAATGAAGCAATAAAAGCATGCAACGTGTTTGTTTTCTTTCTCTCTTTTTTTTTTTTTAAATCCACAACAAGAACGAACAAGGTGATACGAATACTCTAGGTCTCCCCTGCATGCTTCTACCTCTGCAGTGCACCACAAGCACCTCTGGTGCCTTCTGACTTCAAAGCAGATGGAATCTTTCTTTTACAAGCAAGGCATAGGGTAGAAAAGTTCCATTCCCTGCAGCACTTCAAGGCTGCTAAGGCAGGAGCAATGGGCTTCACAAAACCAAAAGCTAAGATAACGTTTCCAACAAATGCATGACGTTCAGCACCTGAACATTTCTGGTAGGACCAGGTATAAAATCAACTTTGGTTTATTTTTTCATTCACATGGTAACATAACCAAAACAGTTTTATTTGCCAAGGTCTTTGAAAGAAATAGTAGTTTGGGATTCTCTGGGAATGCCTGGTAATTTTTCTGTACAGGTCAGAAGATATTTAACCTATGACCTACAAATCACACTTCTAATGGAAGGACCAGTGTATTTTCTTTAGGGCCTCAAGGCCCATGCTGCTTTCCTACTACAGAGCACTACATAAATTATAACAGTGACAAGCCTATGATATGCAGCAAGACTACTCACAGCTCAAGCCAAGTGTCATTCTATGACATATGAGACATGGAAATTTTTATTAATAAATCAGCACTGGAGGAAAAACGACCATCCATTCTTCTTTATTTCCTCCTCTTCAGGGATTACTGCCTTAACCTGATTCACGCACCTGACACAGGAGGCAAACATACATTCAGGTCAGGAAGAGCCGAATGCTGCACTCAGCCAGCACCGCACCTGGCCTTCTGCAAACGTAGAGTCTGTCATGAAGTCATCCAGCACAGGGCTTCACACCGCTTCCGAAGAGTCTGTGGTCACCGGTTGGCTATCACTAGACTCATGGGGACTGTGCTTCCAGCAATGAGAAATCAATACAGCCCCTAATCTACTTGTCAAGGAATATATTGCCCAAGACCGTGAAGGTCAAGGACAGCATATATAATCATATATATAATCTTTCGTAATATTCCCTGAACTTTTTTATTATTATTATTATTATTTATTCAGTGTCAAAAGGCAAGTAGTGCTGCTATAGCAATTTGAATCCCTGCCTTGGGAACTACAATCCAAGCTCTTGGGGCACTGTTTCCTCATTTCCCATTCTCCAAAAAACAAACTGACAATAATGGATTTAATATTCCCAAGATATGCTGAGTGTACTTTATTGCTATGCTAGCCACTTTTTGACTGAAAATCCTGTAATTTATTTGGGGAAGGAAGGCAGTGTGCACGCATGTTCAGCTTGAAGTAGTTTACTCCCATATATGAATTCATTATCAGAATTTTAATTATAAAAAGGCAAGTAAAAGAGACTAAAAATGGTTCTACCTTCTGTAAAAATCCAGAGATGAAAAACAGATCAAGAATGAAATCAAGTAGCAGTTGTGAATGAGGCTTTAGGTTAATTCTCAGCACAGGGTGCATGTTCATCTAGTCACAGAGCTTTCCAAAGACTTCTGGATTCCCCTTGTCTTTAAGTGATACTATCAACTATCAAAAAGAAAATTAATTCACAGACTACCAGGAACATTGAAAGATTCATTTTCTTCACAGAGAAGAGAAGAAATTCACTCATGTTCTTCAAATGGAAAGGATCAGGGAGGAACCACATGAAGGAAACTGAGGAAACAGATATTCCCTGACTCTCATAGACAGAAAAAGAATGAAGAAAGAAAAAGGTGTAATTAGAAAGTAGATTTTTTTCAGCCACAAAAGACTTTGGTACCTACTGCTTTGGGTACCTACTGACAGACATATCATTGGAGTATATGTTACTCCTCATGCACACCCTTTTCTGCAGGTGTCCCCAAATTTTAGTTGCGTGCTAAACAGAAATTAAAAGCATAATGCTTTTCTTTAACCATTATGTTTCCCACGGCTCCTGATACATTCCCTCAGAAGTCTGATTTGATCCTTCCTACCAAGAGGCCTGATCTGCTCCTACTTTAGAAGGACTCAAGGGAACACTTACTGAAACAGAGACTTATGGTTATATGTGCATTCCAGTAACTCTGTTCTGGATCAGACCCAGCCTTCAACTGGTAATTAATAAACAAACATCACTAAATTATTATTTGGAACTTATTACCTGCCAACTCTGAAGAATAAAATTTGGAAAGCCTCAGACATGGTGGCTGAGCTTTTTGGAGAGGAGATAGGCCAGGAGATGGTATCTTGTACAACTGCCTTATGCAATTAACCATAACTTTTATTCATCTCTTTGTTCAGTCTATGTCTCTTTGGCTTTCAGGGCATCTCATGGCAGTTCCACATTTCAGTGCTGGGGGTACAATGTCCACCCAGTAACTTATAACAGCAGCTCCTTCTTCTTCAAGAGTCATAGCTTGCAGGTATTCTTAAAGGTCATAACTTTCACTGTCTTGGCAAGACTCACTTCTACCTTTTAGCCCCCTTGCCCAGACAGCCCAACTCAAAATGAGATATTTTACAAGTTCTTTGTCATATCCCTGACTTCATCTCAACCCACCAGTCACCTAATGGCCCATTCTTGATTACAGTCATATCCCATTTCTGGTAATCAGCACCTGTAGAATAGCCAGCCACAATACCACCGAAGATTAAGATCTCATCTAGAAAACATCAGAAGCCAGTAATGCCTTAGAATGAAAACCAGTTGTCCATCTGTCTAAAATACTAAAGAACAAGTGGAGAGAAACAGAAAAGCCACCAGATGCACTGGCTGGACTGAATCATTACAGAGTCCTCAACCATCGGTACTAACAGAAAGGTTTGAACCTCTGTAAGGAAAGATAGAAATCAAATCCACCTGCAGTGTCTTCACAGTAATGAGACTATTATAAGACGGAGTCAAGATCTAGCCCGCTGCTATAGCACCAATGTCCTCGGCCCAAATCCTGCAGCCCCAGCAAATCCCTTTCCATTGAGGTAAGCCTAGAACTGCACAGAATTCAGTCCCATCTGTCGGTTGTTGCGCCAGTGACATTTCACCGTCTGCAACTTTTAAAGTATCAACCTGCTCCTGAAAGTTTAGATATAAATATTGACCTCTTAATTGAGAGGAGGTTTTCTCCTACTCCAGTAGTTAGCCTGCAATAACCATCTTTGCAGTGTCTTACCTTGAACACAATCCATCACTCACAGCCCAGAAAGACGATGATACAGAAGTGTCCCAGAGAGCTTCACCTACAGAGAGTTTTACAGGACTCATCCACTTTGAAACAAACTAATAAAAACAACAACAAGGTGAACATACAGCAGGGAACTCTGATTTTAAGAGCCTCATTTGACATCATAAGTTTTCAACTTTGCCTTTCAAATGCCTATCAAATCCATGTAGACTCTACTTAAAAAAAAAATGTAAGAGACCTAGCAAGTAAAGCCTCCCCCAAAAAATCACAACACACTGCAGCAAAATCAAGCAGAGAGCCAAAACCCAATCCAAAAGCAAGTCAGGACAGATCCAGGGAAAGGGCTCCTGCCAAGCAGTACCTGATGACAAGGGTTACTTACAGTAACTGTGATAAAATTGACTTCCAGCCCTTATTAAATCTCCAGACCTGATTTCTAGTTTATCTGCCCTTGGCTTCTTGGAGAGCAAAAGGAAACTAAAAATCAGGCACCGTACAGAACCTATGTGGGTAACTTCACCATGAATATCCCTATTGACAGGTTTCAGTAGGGGTTGGTTGGCTGTTTCTTGAGTCATCTGGGTTAAGTCAGAGGATGGGAACTCCAAGGACGTAGAGCCACCCTGACCAAGGTCTGACACATAAAAGCATCACGCAGTACTGGGGCAAGCAAGTAATAATTGCCTTGGCACCAAGAGTAGATACAAGAGCATATGGTCCAGAGGCAGATCTCTAGCCAAGGAAGAAAAAAAACACACACAACACACACACACCCAAACCAACAAAAAACCAACACGCAAACAACCACCAACCAATACCTACCACACCACCAAGAAACACCCCACCAAACACGGAATGCTTTAGCCAGAATATGTTCCTTTTCCAATCACAGCAAAACACGTGGTTCAGAAGGTGCAGGTACCTTTGGGGCTCTCCTGACAGGACACGCAAAACTCACATCCCTTAAGTTCACATTTATCTTGATTTTACTCCCTGATCTAGATAATCTTGACACCTAGACCTGATGAAACATCTATTGTAACCTGGGTTTGCATCTGTTTCCCCCAAATGCCAAAGCAAATCATACTCTTATTTCCCTCCAGTAAGAAGAAATGTTTGAATACCTGCAGAAGAGTGCCTGGGCCCACACAAATCCCTTAGTCACCATCATCACCAGGGTAGATGACAGCAAAGTAGGGAAGTTCTTTCCCCGGGAAAAGCAGTTTTGAGACCCTTCGACAGGAATAACTCTGAGCTTGTTTGTGTTATATACACATAGAGATTCATCTGCTTTCTTGATCTTATACACATCCACCCTGCTCTGCTAACCCATGATAGTACGAGGAGAGCAACTGGGGACAAAAGGAGGCAAGTCTGGATTCCTTTGGTATAAAGAAGATCAAATTTATAACCAAGGGAGAAGTCACATGAATCCATCATATCTCTTACAGAACCCATTTCTCAGGGAACCAAAAGGCTAACTAGGCTCTAGATTTAACCCACAGATGCCAAAAGATGATTCTGCCTCCTGCTCTTTGTCCTGCTTCCCAGTAAAAATGCAGGGAAACACCATTTCTCTCCTGCCTGTGCAGGTCCCGTTAACACTCCCAGTCTGGAGCTCCTCCTCCGGCCCATCAGCACACTGGGGGCTGGAAAAGAACAGTGTCAGAGGCTCGTCCATGTGGGGATAAATATCAGGAGAGAGTACAGCGAGGAGCCAGCAAGCAGCAGGCAGGAACCATTGCATGGAATCACACCCCCAGGAATCTCCATGAGTTGAAATCAGAGCCTGTTATTAATCTAGCTAGACATTGAGACTCAGAGTAGCTGGAGTAAATCAGATTAAACTTCTATATCAATGGCTAGAAGCCAAGCAGGTCTGCCTTCCCTTTTCTTTTGAATGATAACCCAAAGGATATTTCTGTCTGCTTAGCTAAGTAAACACACTGCTTTAAAACCGATAAAAACAGGAGATCAAAAACATCAGGTGAATTTTAGTACGACAGTAAGGTCCTTTGAGATACAAGCCAAAGTGAGAATAAAAGCTTCGTTAATTCCTAGCCGGGGGGGCTATAGTAGTGGTGGAGCAAGCAGTCCATTTCACCTCCACCCTCCCAATGTGGGATGGGATGAGTCTGAACAGATTAAAAACAGCTAAAAAGGGGTTAAAAGCAACTCTTTCTTTGCCATGGGGAGTTTTGCAAAACACAGGACAGGTAAACAAAACAGAATTTAAAGAAAAAATCCGATTACACTGGGACAAGAGAGAAGAAAGAAATCCTAGATTATTTAGGAGAGCTAAGTTTTAATTTTAATTTTCAGAAGTTGATGAGAAGCCAAGCAGAGTGACACGCTGACAAAGTGACTAAAGAGCCCATTCCTCCCCGCCCCGACAACCACACTCAGCACCCTGCGAGCACAGACGGAGCCCAGGGTGCTGGAGCTGCGATAAGAAACTGCTAAATGCTCCTTACCTGCCCTGGCCTTGGTGGTTGTGCTGTTTTTCAAATTTCTTTGCAAAACCAAATGCAAAGGGAAAAATATAATCAAATAAAGCAAAGAGAGGAAAAAAACAAAAACAAAAAAAACACCAACCAACAAAAATTTAACACAGATGTTCCTTAAAAGCCAACAGCAACACATAGCAACTGCTACCCAAGCAGATTTTCCATGAGATGGAGACTTAAGGCACATTAGGCTTGCCCTGTCAAGGGAGAAGATTTCAGAGACTTCTTAAAAAGACAGGGATCCAGGTTAAAAAAAATGAAATAAACCAAAACATATCAGCGCTTTAGAGGTTAACAGCTTCTGCTGAACAACATGCGTTTGTCCAACCACGTCCTAGAGTAGTTTTTTCAGCCCCGAGACCAATGAGCACAGCTAAGAGGAGGGCCTTGGGATGGTGGAAGGGCTGAGTTACCCCCTCCTCTCTGCCTTCCCTTTTCTCCA
>JMFS01101769.1:0-17157 GCA_000699545.1 Podiceps cristatus | reverse complement strand
TTACCATTTGGGGTTAAACCACGACAGTTCACAAAACTTAAGCATAGCTGTAAGACAGTCACAGATATCAGGCAGCCAAAATATTAAAACGTATTCAAACGTTACTCCTAAAATTTCTGACAATCACCCTGATCATAACCATGCAATGTCCCACTACTCTCAACAAATGAATTAAATCAAATGTGCAGCTAAATACAGTCAACACTTAATAATCCTTAGCATGGATAACCCACTGACAGGTAAGTCACACCATGGATATTAGCCCAGGCAACACTCTGCTAAATCCAACTGTATTGTTTCCAAGATCTGTGCAAGTGCAGGAGCAGAATGATCACTTTCACATAGTGTGAAGAGACTGAACAAACACATGCGGGCCTTAGATGCTTCTGTTCAGGTCTGACAATAGAAAGCACAGGAGGGACCACTGAAGCAGACTAGGATGTATTCTTCTCAAATCCAGACAGAATTCTCTCTTTGGGATCACTACAAGTTCTGATTACAGCAACAGCAGCCATCATCACCAAGCCAAGAACAGGCAGGCATCTGTGTACTCTCCCATGTACCAAAAAGGTTATAAGCAACAAAATGCCATTTCCACTTGGTGCTTCACATGAACTCTTCAGTCCTTCCAGATTCAGACACACTAGCAACTTGATGCAGAACCATCTGGATTAGTTTCCAACACTAAGTGCAGCGTTTCCACAACACTGTCTAGAAACCACTTGGCTAGTACAGACACTATTATCTAGGATAACTGAACTTCCCCTATCCAACTCCACTTCCAATAAACGGAATAGCCAAGTGTTAACTATGGCTGTAAAAACAGTTCATGCCTCAGTAATGTAAATTAACCATGTCTTCTGTGTTCAGAGCAAATGCAGAAAACAGTGCACTTAATTTTAAGAACATTCTTCAGGCAAAAGCCTTGCTAAAATCAGTATTTCCGTTCCAATTTCAGGATCTGTCCTAGTTTCGAGGTAGTGTGAATGTTTAGGCTAATCAAAATATTCACTAATTACTAAGAAAAATTTGCAGCAAAAAACGGTGATCCATAATTACATTAGTAATCTATGTTAGGGGACATTAAACTGTACTGTAATCATTTTGCAGCCTAGCGATTCTATGGCATCATGTACAGCAGATTTGCTTCTCTAAAATTTCATATTCAGCTCATTTGGAAGGCATGTAAAGAAGAGGAAAGGGGATGGTCAGTTTTCTGTAGAAGGAATGCCCAATCAGTCTGGGCTCCTTCATCCTGAAAAGGAGAGAAAAGAAGAATAAGGTCTATAAAGCCAGAAGAGGTATTGAAAAGGTGAACATACAATAACTGCACTTTGTCACTTCCTATCGCTTAGGAAGTGCCCAGTGGTATCAAATAAAACTGTGAGATAACATGTCCAAAACAATATAGCATACATCCTGACACACTGTACAGATCAACTGCAAAATGCCTTGCCACATGACATTATGGACACTAAACCTTTATACAGAAGTGTACACATTGATCGTGTGATAGACTCGTTCCATTAAACACAAAAATACCATATCTGGTTCAAGAAGTCCCAAAGCATACTTGTAGGCTAGGAAAGTATTCTCAGAAAACATACAAGAACCTTCCAAAGAATCCAGTTCATGCTGATAAAGAGAGTAGGCCAAATGTTGTTTGGCCTCCACAGTATGCTCCTCTCCTCTTACTGTCTCAGGCTGGTACTTTCAAGTTCTGTATAAGATCCAGGACAGTACCACTTCAAGAATACTGTATTTATAATATCACTGAAAACTCTAACTCTGTGTTTGCCATATATGATACTGGAGAACCCAACATTACCCCTCAGCAACAGTACTGATAAGCATGACTAAGGTATAGTAGATGTCTTGAACCAGAAATATAAAACCTAAAGAGCAAATCTGAAGAAGTGTGGTCTCCAGAAAGTCACATAAGCAGTAACAGGCCAGTAAAAGGAGACAGAGAAGGAGCAAGAATGCACATAAAGGAACCTTGTGCCACTTCAGGGAGGACACACACACACAAAAAAACCATAACACACCAACATAACCACACCCTAGTCAGTCATTAATACTTAAAAACAATGCAAGTTCCCAGACTACTTTGTCATATATATCTTATAGTGCCCTAGAATTCTTAAAGGCAAGATAACACCATTACATAAGAGCTATAAGATTAGGCTGCTTTCAGTTACAGTTGTGCAACTGACTTAGCTAATGTACAGGCTGCTGCTAAAAGAATAGTACTGAGCATTCCCCTATATCAGCGTTAGCATGATCAAAGAACTAATTTCATTTAGCTGAAAAGGAATTGGGGGGGAGGGGGACAGGGGGAGAAAAAGTTTAAATGCCAGTACCATCACAAAGGATGGTAAGAAGTAACGCATAGCAAGGACCCTCCCTGTAGCAACAGGATCTTACTGGAGGTTGAGAAAATCATGGAACCCTATAGTAAAAGCTTAGTAGACCAAAAAACATTAAGATTTGTGATATAAAATACAGTATCTTCAATGCTCAAACAAATATCCAGAAGACTGTTGCCAAACTTGTTCAGACTGGAGAAGAGAAGGCTCTAGGGAGACCTTCTAGCAGCCTTCCTGTACCTAAAGGGGACCTCCAAGAAAGATGGAGAGGGACTTTTTACAAGGGCATGTAGTGACAGGACAAGGAGGAATGGGTTCAAACTGAAAAAGGGTAGATTTAGATTAGATATAAGGAAGAAATTCTTTACTGTGAGGGTGGTGAGGCACTGGAACAGGCTGCCCAGAGAAGCCGTGGATGCCCCATCCCTGGCAGTGTTCAAGGCCAGCTTGGTCAAGGCGTTGAGCAGCCTGGTCTAATGGAATGTGTCCCTGCCCATGGCAGTGCGGATTGGAACCAGACGATCTTTAAGGTCCCTTCCAACCCAAACCATTCTGTGATTCTATGATTTAATTATTTCTATACTTACAGAAAGACTCCGTAATTACAAACTTCTAAAGCTGGATTCTTACAAGGTTTTATCAAAAACGTTTGTTTCAAAGTTTTTTCGGGAATACTTGAATCTTTTCAGCAGCTTCCCTAGCAACAAATGGTGTAACAGCATTAAAAGAAATCCAAGTATTAACTTACCGTAAATATAATTTTAAACTGACAAGCCCGTTACGTGACCTTCAACAATATTTCTATAAGTCTGAAACTCTTCTGGCACAAACCCTTATTAGGCAAGTATTTGAAAGGAAAGCTTCAAGTTAAGACTATAGATTTATGAAATAAAACGCCAGTCGGAGTTCATTTTTGCCAAGGTTCACATCCTTCTGTAAAGCTGTTATTTAAATGACATTTGGTCCATAAGGTAGAATTTGCTGTATTCAACACCAAGGACAAGATCTATTACTGAGGCAGGAATGTTTCTAGAAGGCGAAGTACAAATTCTTAAGACTTCTCTGCTACAAAATTTTTACTATGAAGCTTTCACTGATGAAAATAGTCATGAAAATTATAGTAGGGACAATACTTTCCGTACAGTGTAACATCTTTGCTATTTAAACTTAAATAACTTCAATCTTATACAGTAATTCACTTTCAGACAAGAATTCTAATTACAATTAATAGAGCTATAAGAGAGATAACTAATAGGATGCTCAGATCTTTGATGCACAGTCAAAGTATGTTCTCAATATGTTACGCAGAGAAAGTTTCAAAATTACCAGAGAGAATAGTAAGGCATTCCCAAACACTACTTTAAGTGTAAAAACAGAAAACACTTCAGCTACTTCACAAATTTTACTGTGTATTTCAAGATGTTTGAGGCTTTCTTATTTCTTATTTCCTAAAAAAGCAAATGTCCAGCTGACGCTTCTGAAGAAATGAATTCAACATTGCCATGTATCAACCTGTCTGAGACAAAAAATAGTTTTAAGGCTAAAGTACTGGGCTAGCACTTAAAATGGTTGTTTCACTGCCACACAGACAACACAGACTCAATACAATCTCCCAACACTCACAAATGACACTAAGTTCACTAACGTGTTTGAGATAAGCAGACAGTAGAATGCTAGAGCATATACTGTACGTTGCAGTCAATGTAGACAAGGGAAAGGGTAGATCAGCCCCAACACAAGCAGGCTCTGTGTTCCTGCAACTCAATTGCAACAGAAATAGCAAAGCTGCATCAACTGCATCAACACTAAGTTAAGATATAAATTAGTTAGAATATTACATTTGCAGCATAAAGTCTCCAGAATACAATTTACATAGACTGTCCAAATAAAATTTAGAATCCTGATCATACTTTCTTGTCTCACAAGAGAAAGGGCTCAGTATCAAAATGACCAGGCTATTTACAGATAGATGACAGACAGGAATTTAGAAGTATCTAGTAAAGAGAGAAGGAATTCCAGAAGTGATTGAAAAGTTAATTGAATTTTTTCACTCATATCACCTAGCTATTAGTATAAACATATTCGAGGCAGGATATTAGTGGAGGTTTTCTCTAGCAGTTCTACTCAGGAGCAGAACTGATGATAACCTGAACGACGAAATTAGAAAGACGCAAGGGACAGGTAATCACTAACACAACTTTTCAGTTCTAACTTCTTTGTTACAGAACCTATTAGGAAACTCAGACATGAAAGAGCTGTCCTTTGAAAATGCACTAGTGCATTCAGTCTGGGCTACAGACATAAAAATTCCACTTTCCTCCATGAATGGTGTACTTTCAACAGCTTTCTATAAAAGTGCAAACTACAACTAAATACACATAAAATTTATCCTTTTTACCCATTAAAATCTTACATTAAAATGCAATTTCTCCTTCATTGTAAAAGCTGTTTATTTTCCTAAAAATAAAACTAAGAATAATGATTGATGTTCTCAAATGAAATTCAACTAAATTAGACAAATAAAGGTTACTGTAAAATAGTTCTCTTTCCAAACCAGCCAGTGTTTTAATTTATGTTTAGGATCCCTATATTTTTTTCATAGACTTATGTCCCTCATACAAAATAAGAGAGTTCACAAAAAATAAGAATAAAACTTACCCCCATTATCTGTTCTCTTTAAAGCACCATCCTTATGAGGGCATAATTCACATCTCTAGGAAAAAAAGCAAAAATAAAATAAAAAAATGGAATGATCATAGGAGCATTGAAAAAGAAACCATACATATCAAAACTGTTAGCTGACATTAAAGAAGCAACTCTTCTTTAAAAGTGAATGGGTATGTTTTCCCTTAACCTTTGCTTGAATATTAATGTTAGTTTGTCACAAACGAAGCCTTCTCCTCCAGATCTTGAAACTATTATATATGTTAAAGCTACTTGCAGTTCTACCTCCAGATTTTTATTCCTGGACTCCACACCCTGGAATTCTGGAGACAAGCCTCCAAAACTATAGCATGGGGTAGACTTGCTTGGTAAGAAACTTGGGCACAGTCCAAAGACTCCCTACCGTACTTCCTTTTCCTAGGATCTCTGTACTCACCAAGGTGGTCAGTCAAAGACACACCATGGATACAATCAGCACAGGTGCACATACTATGGCAGACTTCACAGTCTCTGCTGACTCTCACTTATCCTGAGAGACCAAAACCAATCTCGCTTCTTGACTCAGAAAAAGGAGGTCAGAAGTTGACTCCTTAAAATTCTCCAAGACTGCCTGTCTGGAAACATGCAGTTTGACATCAGATGCATCTGACATACACCAGGATCACAACAGTACAATGTTTCTGCTATCACTGCCTCTATCAAGTTCCTAATATCAAGTTTATCTCTAAATGTTCTAGAGCAATGTGAACCAAGTACAGATCAGTTCAGAGATGACAGAAATGGAACAGGTTTGATACAGACTCCACTTCAACTGCTCCAAATGACATGCAAAGGAACACCTTTATAGGAGATCCTATACCTAAGAATCACCTTGTTAAAAGCTTTATATAGTCTCTAATTAGAGACAACTCAAACCACACCAAACTAACAAGCTTTTTAAGAAACTGAAGAACAGTCTGGTCATCTGATGCAAACTTAACACAACATCCTTCAAATGGAGAGGGACATCTGGCATCAGTACAGATCTCTGTGTTCCCTGAACAGTACTATTCTCCATTACCAGCTAACTGACAAGTCAGCGGATAAAGGAGCCTATGATGCTAGAAGCACCTCAGAAACAGATTGTCCAAACTCAGAAGAATGAGGGATTCTATTCCTGAAATTCATATGCCTGAAGTATATCTTGAGGACTATTTACTCCTCTTAACCTGTAAGAAAAATTATACTAGCAGCAAAGAGGCTTTTGTAAAGGCTAGAATCAAAAAGTTCTTGAATTATTTTTGCTCAGTATCTTGGTATAGACAGCTGCACAGAGGAAAAGGAATCTTTAGGATTGCTGCTTTTTGTCTTTTGCTTCACTCATCCCTCCCTCACATTTACCCACTAAAATGATCAACCATTTATTGAAAGGCAGCATTAAGTCTATGGTGAAATTCAGATAAACGTGACTGAAAACTTCTGAACCATTCTGAAAGATGCCTGTAGTCTGGGAATATTACACTTTTTTTTTTTTTTTTTTTTTTAATCAATGATTATAAGGACTTCCTTGACACTGGAATAAACTGACCAGTTCATTTTAAACAAGATCCTACATATGCAGTATGTATGTGAGCTGTAGCTTAACACTCTATCTCTCCAAACATGAAATACTGGAAGCTGAGATACACTCAATAGCAGTAGGTTCATTTCTGTGAATTCCTCATACACTGAATCTGATTCTCAAAGTGAAAAGCCTGATATATATTGATGGTGACAGTGCAATAAAGTTTGTTCCCACCCCAAAGCTGCAAGCTGGCAGCTTAAGGCCAGTGAGTAGAGATGATGCATCTACCACTGAGACAAGGGAAGCTGTTAACATAGTCTGCCTTGCCCCACTTCTGCAAGCCTGAGGAAGTCTGTCATACATTTTCACTAGTGGCAAAACCAGTTTTGGAAGTTCTCTTCTTCCCTTCACCTCTCCCTTATTAATCTCTCCCTCCACCACTCCCTCAGCTGACGACCTAACTAACTGTAGGGCTGCCCCTTAAACCAGATCACTGAAATGAATGTTTTAAAATTTTAAATTCAGGTCATATCACTGATGCAATTTAGGCATAATCCCACAATCAGTTGCATCAGCAAAACTGAAGGCAGGGAATCGTAACACTGCAGCAGTAATAATAGAATTAGCAAACTTCTTGAGCAAACTTCAGCACCAAAAAAAAAAATAAAATAAAAATCACAGGACACTGAGCCAGCAAGGAACTAAACCAGTCCTTTATGCAGAAGAGTTAAGCGTGCTCCATTCAGTCTCTTCAGAGCTCAGTTTCAACTAATTTCTTTTTGTCTCATACCCCCAGGCCCATTAGATCTCCCCTCAGTACTCCTCTGCAGCCCTGGCTGCAACCAGTCAGAGAACACATAAGACAGAAAACTGAAGTGGAGGAGGGAGCTTCGACAGCAGAAGAAAACTTGACTGCAGGGAGTTCTGCAGAGTATCCTCTTGCTGGCAGGGAGCAGTGTGCCGGCACTCAGCTCTCATGGAGCTGGAGCTAAGTAACTGTGCAGAGATACTTGCACTCTGATGACAAAGAGCACTTCTGCTGCCACTAATTCTGGCTACAATCTGCAATATAAAGTAGCAGCCTAGTAAGCTAATACACCACATAGTGACCCTTCCACTTCCCCCTCTAGGTTATGAACCTAACTCCTTCCCAGCCTTCACACACTCTGTCTGGATTCTGTCACCCATTTCTGCTTCTCCCAAGTTTCAATATTCACCAGATAGTGATACCAGTAGCTCTGCCAGGTGGGAACAGTGTGCCTCATCACTTGAGACAAGTACCAGGTGGAGAATTTTTTTTTTTTTAAACTAACACTTTATTACTAATTCTAAAATCTTACAGCAATATAACATTAAAAAAAAACCAAAAGTGACAGTTTCAGTTAAGAATTTGCAAAGTGACTGAAAAAAATCTTAGGTACTTTCAAAATACTTAAATGCATGTTGTTACAAAGGATTCTGTAGGAGAAATGAAAGGTGACAGGTGGGTGCGTATGTATCTCACAAATCCAGTTACTTATAATTTCTTATTTGAATGTTTTTGTCCACACCGTGGCTCCTTCTTCCAGTTTACTTATGGACAGAGCTTGGAGTTTAAGTGAACAGCAACAGCTGAATCTCTCTACTAAATGCCACATCACATACAACATGTATGATGGAATAAAGCTTTGATCTCTGCAACACAGTATAAGGAATAATCTGACCATCTGTATGGATGATCAGATGATCTCTAATATTTGAGCATATGGACCATGCCAGGGCTCTCTTCACCAGTTGCGCATTCTAAGTCTTAGCTGGGGCAAAGGATTTCTGACACAGATTTATTGCCTGAGCATTCAAAAACACTGTGGAGAACTACTAAACAAGCTGGGGGGAGGGACTACAGCAGGGGTGGACACAACACCCACAAGACATACAATATGAACAGGGGAATCTCCTATTACTGATCCACAATTCAGATAAACGTCATCAGGTTAGACAGCACCAATATGAATACCAAAGAGGCTGCCTGTGACCCAAAAGAATAATCCCATCCTTCGGTGTGCTGAAGGGCACTAGCCCTACAGCAGGGAGGGGCACCGGTGCATGTGGTGCTGTAGGTAGAGTCAGTTGAATCAGATTTGAAGCAGAGTGAAAAAGACAAATACTGGCTTGTCCTGGTTTTGGCTCAGATGGAGCTAACTTTCTTCCCAGTAGCTACTGTGGTTTGGCTTTAGGATAGGGTGTGGTATGTCAAGAATGTTGATAATACACTGATGTTTGTTCCTAAGAAATGGGGGACTTTTTTCAGTTTCCCAGGTTTTGCTAATGTGCAGGTGCAAAAAGCTGGGAGGGGTATAGCTGGTACAGTTGACCCAAGCTGGCCAAAGAATATATTCCATACCATAGGCATCATGCCCAGTATATAAGTGGGGGTCAGCTGGTGGGCCAAGTTCCTTCCTTCCCTCCCTCACTTGCTCTCACTCTCTTGGGAACTTGTGGTTCCGAGATGGGATCGTTCCAAGATCATTCTTAGTTTTGCTCCATGACCGGTGCTCAGGACGGGCTGTATTGGTTGTTGGGTGGTGAGACATTGTGCATCATTTGTTTTGTATATTCTACTATCATTTTATTTTGTTATTATTATCATCATTATTAGTATATATATTATCATCTTTTCTTTTGCTGTCCTAGTAAACTGTCTTTATCTCAACCCACGAGTTTCCTTTCTTTCCAATCCGCCCCCCCATCCCCATGCGGGGAAGAGTGAGCGAGCAGATGCATGGTACTTAGTTGCCAGCTGGGGTTAAACAACGTTGCTGAAGGAAGAGTGAGGTTGTAGCAAGTGAAATTGTCTCTTCCCTTCCCCAAAACCGGACATCTCATTTTTGCAGCTCTTTGGTGGAACAGACTAAGTTTACAGACCTAGCTTCTGTACAAGCAGAATTCAGGTGAACTCTCAGCAAGAATTGCTTTGGACTATGAGGTCTCCTGTAGAAGAAGACTAAAGTGAAACTAATCTCAAAAGTTCTGCAGCTGAACAGTCTGGCAGTGTGGCTGTCACAACTCACTTCTGAGCTACATAAAAAGCAAGTTAATTAAGTGAAAGAAGACTGATCCTGTAACCATAGCACTCAGGCAAATTGAGACTGCCTGGTTCTGATAAAAAAACCACTGTGCCCTGAGTAGTCCAACCTTTAAAAAGTCACCCAGCAGACACCTAGAGTGGTGAAAAGTATGGAAGGTCCATACAGAAGGGAAAAGAAACACATTATTTCTTGATTATTTCTATTTTTTTAATGATGACAGAAATAAAGAACAGTACAATTAAAAAAAAATAATAAGGGGGGGGGGGGGGGGGTTCACCAAAGATACCCAGCAGAAAAATGTTCCAAGACCAAAAGACCAAAATAAGAAAAGTAAAGAATAAGCTAAATAAATCCATCTTCCTATACTGAATTAGTTACAGTCCAATTTGGCTCCGCTGCATTGCGGCACAAAGTTTTCTCCTCCTATTTTAGATAAATATGCTTCTCCATTTTAATCAGGACTAACAGCTACCTTAACCAGCAGTAGGTAACATTAGACGAATCTAATTACTGGAGTCCTTTAGTTAACCTAACTCTACTTATTTTTCAATTGGAAATGGAAGAAAAGCATAGAGAAGCTCATTTAATGCAACAGACTACCTTATTCATGTTAAAATGAAGAGAAAGGGCAAGAGACATGTAGTAGATAAGGAAGATCAAGAGAGATAGGAACACGACTATACAAGTAAGAGAGGTGAGAAAAAAAAAGAATAGTAGGAATATAGCATTGTTCTTCCCTTGGGGTTCTGTAAATTTGGAGCAAGTTTCATAAAGCATCATCTGCAGACATCCATTATATGCTGTCTCTTGTTATAAGAAAACAAAGGTCAAAGAATTCTTTCTTGTGCAAGTAATTTACTGAATTCTGGTCCAAGGTAGGCCAATGGAACCATTCACCTGAATGATGACTGTCAATCAAGTGAAGTCTTGCAGGACTGAATTCCCAGCATTGCAATGAGGCAATAAACTGTGTGTCTCGGTATGACCTGTTAACCTAAATAATACAAGAAGATCTACAGCAGATTAAACAGACCACAGCTCCTAAAAGTTAGCTGAGAAATTAGGCTACAGTTCCAGTTGACTTGACTTTAGGTTCACTTTAAGCTAACATAATCACATACTGCTGCCAAAAGATCATCACCAGCCATGTCCTGCTGTGTACTTTCTACTGCCTCCCTTGCTCTGGGAAGAGCCTTCATTTGCCCATATGGAAATCCTAACCAGCAAGCTAAAACTAAAATACTTTTTTTTTTTTTTTTAGCCAGATCACTTCTTTGAGCCATTTTTCTATAAAGCCACACAAACAACATCAAACAAAAAAATGTAACAGGAACACAGATACAGAGTAAGGCAAGAATACAACCACCCTGGTCAGGAGGTGGCATCATCTATGCTGGCTATAAGCAAATATGGAAATCCAACCAAAGGCAAAAAAAAAAAAAAAAAAACACACACCCACACAAAAAACCAAAAAACACCCACAAAAAAAAAAACACCCTCACACCACCAACAAAACATCACCACATCACACCCACAAACTTCCTCCCCAAAAAAGAAAACAAACCAAACAAACAAAACCCCACCACACCACACCTGAAACAGACTAATTTAATTTCAGTAGTAATGCACCATATTTTGGGGCCCCAGCCCCAGATATATTTATTAGGTCAATTTTGGTCTGGTATTTCCCTGACATTCATTTATTCCAAATTTTTTAACAGGCATCAGCCATATACACAAACTGTTTATTTTACAAGCTTATTTTCCCTTCCAAACTGTATTATACCCAGCATGACACCTATGCTTCCAGAACAGGGGTTTTTTTTTTTTATCCAAAGTACATTTTGATCACAGAACTACTGTTTCATATTGCTTGACAACAGTAAACAAATAGTATCTAACTGAAAGGAACAACTTCAAGAGATTGCAATACATGACCCTTAAAGTGACAAACAACAAAATATCAAGTTACACAAAATCAGCATCACAGTTCTTGAAACCTGACACTCAATCTCTTCCATCAACAGAAGTTAAAACTTGACATACAAAACGTTTTATTCTGCTGCTCTTCTTAATCATTAATCAAAGAGCAGACTGGTTAAATCCATTTGGCTTTGTTGTGAGTTTTAGTTCACATTTTAGTGAAAACAACCCCTGCACACACTCCATCAAATTTTTATGACTTTCTTAAAATTAACCTAGGAGAGACTCGGTTGCCAAGCAAAAGTAATTTTATTGCTTTACTTCTGAATTTGCTTCCAAATACATCTATTTTACAGCATGCCATGCTACTGGGTATTTCTGTCTGTACAAAAAGGCAGTACTCAACACACTCCCCTAAAGTGCACGGCCAGATTTACAAAGGTAAGCAAAGCAGCACATCAGAAGGTTGGCTTCTAATCAACAGCCTTCCAGCTGGCAGCCCTGATAGCAACCTTGTCTCCCACTCAGCCCCGGTTGCAGAAGCCTGGAGCACAGCTGATTGCATCCAGGTATTCATCTCCCAAACTCTGTGGTACAGCTTCACCTACCTTCACCAATATTCCACCCTATTCTGTCTCACCCTTGAATGTTAGCAGAAAGAAACATACAAAAGCCATCTCTAATACTCTTTATCATAAGATGATCTTTCCTGAATCCTATAGACTTTAAACATGCTAGATAGTCTTATACATTACTACTTCAGATAATACAAAGCATCTTAATATAGGTTAAAAAACTGTTTTAGAAAAGATATCCATATGCATAGCTATTTCAGTTAATGTAAAACAATTTAACGCTAACAGGCACATACACATTGCTGTGAAAAATGTAAAAATTCTGAAAAAAATAGTGTCTAAAAAACAGTTCTGGATACAAAGTTGATCAAAAATCATGTCTAGAGTTTCAGTTATGCCAATGCTGCACAAGTCATCCTACCTATATGTAACCAGTTGAATTTCCTCATTCACTTTTTTTTATGAAAAGCTATCTTCTAAGATTGAAATATTTTTGCTATTTATTTTCTTTCTTCCCCAAAGGGTGTGAAATTTGTATTCCATCTTCTCCAGAGGAAAGTGTCTTACATTTTCTCATCTTCCTTTTATACTTTTCTTTCTATGTCCCTCTTCCCCCTAGTGTTTTGGTCATTTCTTTGATGGGAGGGTGGGGGGTGAGTGTAATAAAAAAAAAAAAAAAAAAAAAAAAAAAAAACAACACACATATATTGAAATGAAAACACTGAAAATAAGAAAAACTCCCCCCCCCCAATAAACCTGGAAAAAATTTGAGTCATTTTAGTGATTAGCTTGCGTTAGATTCTAGCAAACAATGTAAACATAGCTTCCTCTATAAAGAGATACCATATCCTAAAGACTCTTACATAGAAGTGTACTAATTACACCACAGACAACTACATTACACTTAACAGAAAACCTAACTCAAATTCATCTAATCATGGGCTATTTTCTACAGAAGAACAAATGCCTTATAGCCTACACAGAAAGAGTTTTTGCAAGATTAGACAACCAGAATAAGAAAAATCCACAGATACTCACAGAGTGGTGCAAACCAGTATACTGGAAATGTGTATCTTGGCATAAATTCTATCAATAGATGAGAATTCACATGCAGTTAGTACAAAAACAGACCCAGCAACAGGATGCGTACCAGACTGACCATGTCTACATCTGCTGGCAATAACTTACCCTAGCCCTCAGAACCCAGTGACATCTCATTTTTCCGTTCACCCCTTCAAACTATCTTCTATGAAGCAAAACTGATACTGCCAACTTACAAAGACTAACCAGAGAAGATCACCCCCTTAGCCCTTGAAACTTCCAGAAAGACAAATAAAAACTCACAAGCATTCCCAGATGCTGCTGAAATTACTGAATCTTTACTCACACCAAACTCATGCTATCTATTCATATAAAATCCTTTTACTCTGATATTTTTCTAATCTTTTCTTTAGTGTTTTTTTCCTTAAAATCAATTAGGTACTTTGAAAATTCCTATTAGAGTTTATTTCTGATTTTTTACACCTGTGCTTTATAATACTCGCCAGAGAGACAAAACTTCGTTTTTCACTTGTTCACTACAGCCAAAAGGATGAACTGCATAACCCCTTTTCCAAAAGCTTCTATAGAAATACATGGTCCAGACACTGAAGAGTCCACTATCTACAAAACCAAATCCACATTTTCTTTTTTATCAGTTTCTAAACTACAGCTGCATAGCAATATACCTTATCAATAGTCTCAACCTGCAATATTTTAAGACCTTAAGACCTTACATAAACCCACAAAACACCCATCTTCAATATTTTGATCTAAATGGCTATATAAATGATAGCTTGTGACCATACAAGTATTTGAAGCAGAAATCAGCAAGTAGCTAGCCACACAATTTTTCAACCAAGGTATCCGAAGAAAAGCAAACTAAACTTCCAATGTTTCCAATCTATGATTCACACCAGACTCCAGTATTTATAAGCCACAATGAAGAACCAACAGAAATCAAAAGATCTGCTGCCACATTCAAGAATCCCCAACTGGCTGACACCACTAATAGAGCAAACGAACGCATACTGTCAGTACTTCTCTTCGAAAGTGCTATGTTCTGCAACTTGACAACTTAAGAAATTAAGTCATCTCCATCTTCAAATAATCATTCTTGATGCTGACAAATTTGCCAAATCTCTGCCCCATCTCTATTCAGTCATCTGTCCCAGGAGAAGGAGAGAACTTTTTTTTTTTTTTAAAAGCAGACAGTTGACAGGTAAAAGAAAAACAGACTGACTACCTGAAGCATTTCGGGTTTTATACCTGGATAAATTAAAGAGACACAACCTAGTTCTCTTTATCAAGGCATCAGATAAAAATATATGCAGATTCAGTTAGCTCTGTCAAAAACATCTACTACAGATAATAAATTTACAGACTATGACAAGAAGATTAGAGGCACTCAACATGCAAATCAGCATTCTTCCAAGACCATCCAGTCAGTATGTACTACAGGTGACATTTAGTCAAACTTCTACTCAATACATGTAAGGTAACTAGAAGAGAGATAATGAAGAGTACAGTGTAACATAGTGATGACATACAGCATACATCAAGACCTGTCTACCCTAACTTCAGAAGTCCAAAGCCATAAATCTCCCACTAGATATTTAAGACTAGTAAACCCTGCTAGATGTTGCAGGAATACAAATCATAAACATATACACAGTTTAAGATTCATGCATTGATCTTTAATGGAAAGCATGGAAGGCTATGAGAAATACCTGTCATGTTTGGCTGGATTTCTCACCAAACACCCAAGCTTTTGTTATCAGGATGAACTCAATCTAGCTGAAGGAAACACTTCAGTGTCCTCCTGCAACATAATACAGCTGTACCCTAAAAATTCCTAGGTATAAAATGCTAGCATACATTTTAAGGAAGGCTCCTTGCAGTTGAGGAGCTCCTTGATTACTTTAGAGACCTTCTGCCAGTGATTTAGCAGTCTAGCAATGGAACAGTCACAAAACATTTCTGCGTAGGAATTAAGCAATTCCTGTAATGGAAAATGTTTTGCCCTAGTCTACCTTTGGTAATTTTGCCACCAAACCTTTAGAGCATTTACTAAAGTACCTGTTATACTGATATCTATGTTAAAGGTTTTTTGATCAAGTAGTACTTGAGTGATGGAACACTGTTTTAAAGCCTGAATACTCTATGTATCCATATTTAGCATAATGTAATTATAAGTTACTGCACAAATAAGGTGTACATTCAGATAAACTGCAGCTAATCAATTTTGGGGGGGGGCTGAGATACCAAATTTTTTCTGCTGTAATGAAGTGCTTCAAGTACTTCAAGTAAGTTTATGAACTCAGCTGTGTAAAGCAGAGAAAAATGAAGTACACACATACAAAAAAGCACACAGGCAACACAATCGGAAATAGCATTAATACTCCCACTTTGATATGCACAGAACACAATACAATGCATAAGGTTAAGTTCACCAGTTGGAGTGGAAGATGCACAGAAACTGTATTGCACTTCTGCAGCATCTTCTGCCATTTGTACTCCTAACCTTGATGACCAAATATTATGCTATCCTAAGCAATTCTGACATGTCTTGTGCCACAGTGCAGTAACATTATAGGCCTGTAATCACCATGTACACAAAAAAAATCTGAAGAGGAAAAAATACTTTCTCCTACTCCTGAAATGCCAAGCAAACAACACTCACCCATCTATGTAATGAACAAGAAACACACATCACTCCATCAACAGCATTTCAGAATAAAAGAAGTTTCATCTTCACCACAATTAGAACAGAAATTCCCCACAATCATTCTGCTCTTCTCTCTCTCTAGGTCTGTTCTGTTCATGTTTTGCCCATTACTTCTCCCACTTGCTATCTGTATCTCCAATGTCCCACATTGGGCACGAAAAAGGACTGTGGTGGGTTGACCCTGACTGGATGTCCGGTGCCCACCAAAACCACTCTGTCACTCCCCTCCTCAGCTGAACAGGGGAGAGAAAATATAATGAAAAGCTCATGGGTCGAGATAAGGACAGGGAGATCACTCAGCAGTTACTGTTTTGTCATGGGCAAAACAGACCTGACTGAGGGAAAATGCGTTTAATTTATTACCAATCAAATAGGAGTAGGATGATAAGAAAATAAAAATTGTCATGGTTTAATCCCAGCCAGCAACTAAGTACCACGCAGTCACTCACTCACTCCCCCACCTCCTCAGTGAGATGGGGAGGACAATCAGAAAGGAAGGAAAACTAATGCAGTGAGACAAAGACAGTTTACTAGGACAGCAAAGGAAAAGATTATAATAATAGTAGTAGCAGTAGTAGTAATATCAATAATTATAATAGTGAAACATAATGATAATAGAATACATAAAATGAATAATGCACAATTTCTCACCACCTGACAACCCAATGACCAATACGGCCCATCCCAAGCAGCGGTCACGGAACAAAAACAACACCAATCTTGTAACTGTCCCAAGCAGCCATCTCGGAACCACAAGTTCCCAAGAGTGTGAGAGCGAGTGGGAGGGGGGGCAGAGGGAACTTGGCTCACCAGCCGACCCCCACTTATATACTGGGCATGACGCCTATGGTATAGAATACTTTCTTTGACCGGTTTGGATCAACTATACCAGCTATACCCCTCCCAGCTTTTTGCACCTGCACATTAGCAAAACCTGGGAAACTGAAAAAAGTCCTCGATCTCTTAGGAACAACTAGTAACATCAGTGTATTATCAATATTCTTGACATCCCACACCCCATACTAAAGCCAAACCATAGTAGCTACTGGGAAGAGTTAGCTCCATCTGAGCCAAAACCAGGACAAAACTAAATCTTAAACCACCTTCCCCCCACCCCCCCTTCTTCCTGGGCTCAACTTCACTCCTGATTTCTCTACACCACCATCACCCCCACCCCCCTAGCCGTGCAGGGGGATGGGGAATGAGGGTTGAAGTCATTTCATCACACCTTGTCTCTGCTGCTCCTTCC